>JBBPBX010004737.1:0-26755 GCA_038048925.1 Garcialebias charrua
TATAGTAAATATTTGTATATCCCCAGGTGGCCTTCCTGGGTGGAGTTTGCAGGTTCTCTCGGTGCATGCATGTTTTTTCTCCGGGTACTCCGGTTTCCTCCCACAGACCAAAAACATGCATGTTATGCCGGTTACCCACTGCCCCGTTGTCGGGCGGCTGAAGCGGCCGGTTTACATTCAAAGTCTATGAGGAGACGCGTGGAGTCACGGCGAGCCGGGAAGCGGCGCGATTCAAGTGATCGAAGCGGCGCGGGGGCAGCCTGCACACGCACGCGCGCGTCGGCGTCGAACTGCCAACGCCATAAAATTCGATCTCTGGTGGCTCGACGCGTCCAGAAAACAGTCGGGAGAGCCTCTGCTATCTGATTACACAACCACAACGGGACTTTTTTTGGACTTTTTAAACTCACCGGATCGAGCCTCCATGAATTGGAACCAAACTCCGGTAATAAACGTGGCATTTTTACAGTTGCTGCTGACAGGCTGCTGTACTCTCCAGTGTAGATCACCCCAAACATAAAAAAAACGTTTTATCTCATCAAAGACCGTCGGAGGTGCAGTTAACACAACAACTGAACCCGGAAAACAAGCTAGAGACCCCTCCCTCTGCTACCCCCTAGTGTACGTCATCAGACGGTCTTCAGTGGCCAGTGGGACCGTGACCAGCGGCTAAAAGGGGGCGGCAGGCGCGTTTCGAGTTGTGCAGTGGGTACCAGGCATTAGACTGATTGGTAACTAAATTGTCTCTAGGTGTGAATGAGAGAGTGAATGGTTGTTTGTCTCGTTTGTCTCTATGTGACCCTGTGATGGACTGGAGACCCCTCCAGTGTGTACCCTGCCCCTCGCACAGTGAATGATGGACATGGTACCGACGACCCCGGTGTTCCAAAATGGAAGAAGCGGGTAAAAGATCATGGATGGATGGATGGATGGGTAAAAAGATAATGGATGGATGGATGGATGGATGGATGGATGGATGGATGGATGGATGGATGGATGGATGGATGGGTAAAAAGATAATGGATGGACGGACGGACGGACGTGTGGACGTATGGGCATTTGGACGGATGGATGGATGGACGTATGGATGGATGGATGGACAGATGGATGGATGGATGGATGGATGGATGGATGGATATTCCAATAGTTAAATGTTTTTTGGATGAGCACAACATCCCAAAGGTTTTTCAGTCTGGTTTCAAAACTCAGCACAGCACAGAATCAGCTTTAGTCAGAGTTTTTAATGACATTCTTGTGGCTAATGATTCTGGTGAACATGTTATTTTCTTGCTGGATCTAATTGCTGTCTTTGTGTACCACACCATTTAATATCACGTTTACAGCACCAAGTGGGTATCTATAGTACTGCAATGTCATATCTGACAGATAGAACCATGTGTGTCAACATAGCTGGTTCTGAATCCTCCACTGCTTCTCTGTCTTTTTGGGATTGCGCAGGGCTCTGTTTTAGGTCCCCTACTTTTCTCTCTTTACCTGCTTCCTATGGGCTCAATCCAGAGAAAACATGTATTTTCACTGCAGCGCTGAAGAGAGACAGATTTATATTCCACTAAAAATGAAAGATGCCCTCTCAGTTAGGCCACTTACCGGTATGTTTTTTCTTGAGGACATCAAAGCCTGGATGTCCTTAAACTTTTAAAATTTTAATGAAAAGAAAACAAAAGTTTTGTTCTTTGTGGCTCCTGTGATCGATCCCCCTGTTCATCTTGGCCCTCTGGTGCCACATGTAAAGCAAATAGTTTCTAATTTGGGTGGACAGTGATTTTAAATTAGTTTCCCGGGTTGGAGCTGTGATCAAGGCCAGTTCCCTTATCAGTCAGTCACTCGGTGCAACATAATTGCTATTGGAAATTGTGCCCCGCGCGATTACCTGAAGGAATACACTCACGCCTTTACGGCAGGTGCGTCAGCGTTACGCCAGAGACCCCGCCCTCTGGGTATTTAAGGCGCTGACGCCCATCCTACTTTCTCTTATTGCCCTTCACCTCGCTAAACCTGAACTTATCTTCACGGGACTTCTCTGTTGCTTCATCGCTCGACCAGAGGTGAGCTTGCTCCCTACACAGGGTGTACAGAGAATTCTTCCTGCGTACTGCCGGGCTAGCGAAAGCTAGACCGGCACATTTTTCCTTAACCCCGAAGTATTTTCTAATCCTCTCTCCACAGATTGCTTCGCTCGACGGCACTAACTGCATCACATCGCTACCTCTGCTAATTATGTAGTAGGCTAGCCAGCGAAAGCGACGCGACGGAGGAGACGTCTAAAAAAAAGGATTTTGGAAGGACTCGCTCGTCTTATCTCGGACATGCCTCGGGAGAAAGGAAAGCCAAAGCCAAGACTTCCGAAAAAGGCTAGCAGGTCGGCAAGCCCGACCTCGCGCGCGTGCCCGAGCGGATGTAGTTTTTCCCTTTCGGCGACGGACACCCACGAGGCCTGTCCCGTCTGCCTGGGGATGCTGCATGCAAAGATGGCGCTGGATACACCCGACTCTTGCCCACACTGCAGCCAGATGTTGGAGACAGTGAGGAGGCACCGGGCGGACTTCGTCGCCAAAGCCATGGGAGCTGCTGCGGCGCCAACAGACCCGGACACTACTGAGCCTCTCACTCCCACGCCGGAGCTCGAAAGCATGGCTCTGGAGGATAGCACCCAAGTCGAATGGGGCGACAGCCCGGATGCGCTGGATCCCATCGGGGACTTAACAGCCGACTTCGACACTCAAGGCTTGAGATCTCGATATCAGCCTCAGGTGAATTTTCTGCGGATGACGCCGACGTTGAGTACGACGAACATGGGAGAGACCTCTCTCGCACCCCGGCGCCTGTGCTCCCGGAGACTGACTTTTCTATCCCTGCTCTGTTTGACTTGTGTCGCAGAGCAGCGGACGCGCTGCAGATCCTGTGGCCAGAACCTCCACCTCGTCAACAAGTCACGAGGTTGGCAGGAAATTATTTTTACTCAAAACAGCAGTCCGCCACGAGGCAAAGAATGCCCATCTTTCCGGATTTCCTCACGGAGCTGACTCGCACCTGGCCTCAGCCCAGGGCTCCCATGCTGCTGCCGCTCTCGCAGTTCCTCGACGTGGATGGGATGGAAGCAGCGGGAATAGCCAGTGTGCCTCAGATGGAGGACACGCTGGCGTCTCATCTGGCCCCCAGGTCATCCGGGACAAAACCAACTCTGCCCAGCAAAGCCTGTCGAGCCTCGGCTTCTCTGCTTGAGAAATGCTACAGGGCTCAGGGCCTCGTGGCGCGCGCAATGAACGCGTCCGCCATGATGCAAGCGTACCTGGCTGAAAAGCTGCAGGAGCTCCAGGTAACGACAGACAAACAGGCTGCCGCTGACATGCTGGAAGAAGCCTGCAGGGCAACAGACTTTGTGCTCCGCATGATGGGGACAGCAGCCATTGCACAAGGCAGAGGCATGGCTGAGGTGGTCATCGCACAACGCCATCTGTGGATGACCCTAACTGACCTCCCGGAGGGACAAAGGATTCCTTTTCTGCACCACTCGATAGAGCCGACGGGATTATTCGGAAAAGCTCTGGATCGAATTCAGACCAGGCTGGACCAGAGGCGCAAACAGGCTGAGGCTCTCCGGGTAGGCATTCCCAGAAGAGCTTCCCCCACCCCCCAGGGAGTCAGCTGGGAGCAGACAAGCGCAGCCTCGACACCACTCAGCCACACGTGTCCCACCGCAAAAGCGGCCGGCATACGAGGCCGAGCACCGGCAGAGACCACTGCCAGACCCACCTCGGGCCGAACACGCCTAGAGTAAAAACAGATTTGTTCTGACACAGGACCTTCTCGGCAAACCGGGACGCCAGACAGAAACGTGCCTGATGAACCAGGCCATGATGAACCAGGCCCTCTTCTTGACTTTACAGGATCACCCGCCCACGCGGTACGGGAAATGACCTTTTCACGTCCAGACTTTGTTTGTAACACGGTACAAAAAGCTGGTGACTTTGTTTTATGCACGAATCATGTCTTTTCTGTGACATAAAGCCAAATATGTTGTTACACATAAGCACGAATAAAGCTAAAAAAAACAGCCCCTCTCTGTTTTCTTGACTCAAAAAAAACAACAACAACAAACACAGTAACATCAGCAGCACGACCCCTTCTGTTCTTCCAGCCGATATAAAGGGCTGGGGGCCATCATTCCTCACTCCCTCGCGGCTCACAGGGTGTTAGCCTAATCAATAAGCCCCAGCTGGGTGCCTCGGGACTGTCTGCAACAGACAGTGCCAGAGGCATCTGCAAACAGGCCCGTCAGTCCTCACAGAGACAGGTGAGGGGGGTCACGTGTTCCAGTCCCCGCCCCGTTGTAAACCACGGGGCCGGCAATACACAAATCAAACAAACCTGTGACACGTCCGCGCTCCAGGGTTACGCGCCGACAGAACCTGACAACCCACCTTCCTGGCCACTAGCTCCTATTGAACGGATTCCAGTAAGTGACAGGGGGGTCACGACAGAAGCCCACAGGCCAAAACCAGTATCACACGTTCGCAAAGGAAGTGCTGATGATACTGCAGTATGTGTAAACACTCAATGCAGAGCAGAAATGGCACCAGGGCTAAATCAGACTCCTATTCCCTTTAATCGAAGGGGATTGGACTTTCTGTCAACAGCCAAACTAAAGACTGCTCAACACAGAGGACTATCTCGAACAGCTTCAAATCCCCATGCTGAAACTGTCCCCTTATCCCCAGTGGGCGACATGCCCTGCTCAAGCAATGATCCTGCAGCGTGTGACCGAGCTTGCTGTACTGAATCAGTTCTGCTCTTAAACGACAACCTCCCATTGGGTGAAACACAGCACCCCGGAGGTTCATCAGACTCCAGGGCACTGATGAGGCCGGAGGCCAGTGAACCAGACCCAACCATGAATCGGGCTGGAGTCAGGAGGTCTGCTCGTATACAGAACTTGCACCCCTTCCGGATCATGACTCCCCACAAAAAGAGGAAAAACAGGCATTCTGTTCCGCTTTTGCCCAATGATGACAGCAGATTGCTTCTGTCTCCCAACACTCTCAATCAGAGTGGTATGGCAGTACATCTGCAGGAGGGCCCTCTCCCTAACCTGGTTGGCCCTCAAGGGGCCACAGAAATCAGGGCCCTTGAGGAGGAGCAGGTTCTACCACCTGCTCCTCTCCAGGGACCCGCCACATCACCAGAAGGAACAGCCTCACCGCTTATGCTGAGAACTGTGACAAATTTCAGCTTGGTGGCTGAGAGGAACAAACTGGTGGCCTCAGGCCTGCCCGAGAACGTGGTAAATACCATTCAAAACGCCCGAGCTGTGTCAACACAGTCTCTCTACGCCCGGAAGTGGCGTATTTTTGAAGCTTGGTGCATGGAAATTATTTCTTATTCATGTGACTTGGTCCAGCTCCTCACCTTTCTTCAAGACCTGCTGGAGAAAGGTTGTTCTTTCTCAACCATTAAGGTGTTTTATCAGCAATTTCGGCTTGTCACGAGGGCTGGGGGAGCAGGACGCCTGGTGCGCACCCGCTCATAATAAGATGTATGAAGGATGTGCTAAGGAAGAGACCCCCCAGCAGGATCTTAACCCCTGGATGGGATCTTAGTCTGGTCTTGGGGGCTCTCTGTGATCCCAGATCTCAGCCCGGCAGAGCTTTACGCTCTGCCAGTCAACACCTGCTGGAGGTGCCTCGCTCAAGGTACAAACAATGGGGAGACCGGTCATTTTCTGTTGCCGGCCCAAAAGCCTGGAACAGCCTCCCCCTTGAGCTGCGTGCCACCTCTGATCTGACTCTGTTCAAAACCAGACTGAAGACCCACTTGTTCAAAAAAGCTTTCAGTGTGTAACTTTTATTACTTTTGGTATTTTAGTATGTAGCATTTTTTATTTCCATTGCCTTTTTATTTCCACTTGTTCAAAAAAGCTTTCAGTGTGTAACTTTTATTACTTTTATTACTTGTGGTATTTTAGTATGTAGCATTTTTTTATTTCCATTGCCTTCTTTTATTGCTGTTGTTTCTTATTCTATTTTCATTGATTTATTGTTCCAGTTTATTCATCTTTTTATCCTGTTAAGCACCTTGGTCAATGCAAGGCATTGTAGGAAGGTGCTATACAAATAAAGTTTATTATTATTATCCCCTATTCAAACCACTGAGCGACATTAAGATAGATTTATTATCTTATAAGACCGCTCTTCTCCTGGCTCTTTGCTCGGCGAAATGTGTGGGTGACCTCCATGCTTTGTCTGTGCACCCAATGTGTACCATGTTTACCCCTGATTGTTCAAAGGTTACCCTAAGGCCTAATCCTGCGTATATCCCTAAGGTCTTGACTCTGAATCCCAGAAGTTTGGATTTTGATCTCTCTTCATTTCCTCCTGCTCCTGTCCTCACTCAGGAACAGAAAAGGCTGAAGGCACTCTGCCCTGTGAGGGCTTTAAGCGCTTACATGCAGAAAACAGCTAAATGGAGGAAAACAAACCAACTGTTTGTGTGCTTTGCGGCCCCAGCTACTGGTAGGGCCCTATCAAAGCAGCGCCTCTCACACTGGGTGACTGAGGCCATAAAAAGGGCGTACAGTAGCAAAGGTCAACAGGTGCCCTCTGGAGTGCGTGCTCACTCCACTCGGGGCTTGGCCACCTCGTGGTCATTGTTCAAGGGTGTACCAGTTGCAGACATCTGTGCGGCTGCGAACTGGAGCTCAACAAATACGTTTGCAAAGCATTACAGTTTGGACGTTACTGCGTGTGATGTCACTCAGGCTGTCCTTTCTAACACACAGTAGAAAGCAGCCTTGAGATGCCTATTGAATAAAGGCAGACGTTCACACTAGCATGCATTTTACTGAGCATTTCAAGGGCGTGAATGAATTACGTTCCCATAGCAATTATGTTGCACCGAGTGACTGACTGATAAGGGAACTGAAAGTTATGCACCATAACTCATGTTTTCTGAAGGAACGAGGTACAACATACCTGGCCCTTTTCAATGCTGAAAGCTTGGTGAAGTGCATTTTGGAGAAAGTAGGATGGGCGTCAGCGCCTTAAATACCCAGAGGGCGGGGTCTCTGGCGTGACGCTGACGCCCCTGCCGTAAAGGCGTGAGTGTATTCCTTCAGGCAATCACGCGGGGCGCAATTTCCCATAGCAATTATGTTGCACCTCATTCCCTTCCTTCAGGGAACATGAGTTATGGTGCATATCTTTCAGTTTTTAATCACCTCAGGCAGCTGGCTATAAAGTAAAGCAGATCCTCACACAACAGCAGTTGGAAACTGTGTAAGCTATGCCTTTGTCATTTCTCAGCTGGATTACTGTAATGTTCTTTACCTTGGAGTCAGCAAGTCCTCCCTCAGTCATCTCCAGTTGGCCCAGACCGCTGCTGCTCGACTTCTAATTGGAGTTCATAAGAGGGAGCACACACACACACTCTGGCTTGGCTTCACCGGCTGTCTGTTCATTTTAGTTTATTTATTTATTAATATTATCCTTTTATTTGTTTTTCAAAGCTTAAATGTTCTTGCCCAATCCTACCTTTCTGACCTGTTTCACCTGTACTCTCCACCTCGGTACCTCAGGTCAGCTGATCAACTGCTTTTGGTGTTGTCGAAGTCCAAAACCGAGGGTCAGAGGGGACATAGTTCTTCCTGTCACTGCTCCAAATTTATGGAGCAATCTCTCACTTGCCATCAGACGAACCTCTTGACTGTGCATTTTTAAAACTCTTTTAAAAATGCCTTTTTATTCCCTGGCTTTTGGCACAGCTTGAACCTTGGTCTGCATGACTGTTTTTTTTTTTTTTTTACTGGTCTTACTGTTTTAACTGTTTTATTAGTTTAAATGCTCTTGATTTTATATGCACAGCACTTCGTTGCAACTATGCTTGTTTTCAAGGGCTTTATACCTTGTACATAAAGGAGTAGTAGTAGTAGCAGTAGTAGTAGCAGCAGTAGTAGTAGTAGTAGTAGTAGTAGTAGTAGTAGTAGTAGTAGTAGTAGTAGTAGTAGTAGTAGTAGTAGTAGTAGTAGTAGTAGTAGTAGTAGTAGTAGTAGGTAAGGTAGTTAGGTAAGACTATACACACAAGCACACACACACATAAATAAGGTGAGAATCTACACCAGCATAAATAAGGTAGAAATAAACAGAGCGGTTACAATATTTGCAGAGCTTTGCTGCTTGGGCCTAAAAAGACTGAACAAAGTTTGTTTTTATGACAACCACCCATTGTATCTTGGTAAAGGTACAGAACCTTACATATGCATATATGTGCAGTGGAGAGCGTCCTGTGCTCCAGCATCAACATGTGGCATGGAGGCTGCACAGTTGAAGAGAGGAAAGCTCTACAGAGAGTAGTGAAGGCTGCACAGAAGTCTGTTGGAGTCAGTCTCCCCACCATCACAGACATTTACACCTCCAGATGCAGGAAAAGAGCCATCATGAAAGACCTCACTCACCCAGCACACTCACTCTTTGCCCCACTCCCCTCAGGACGGAGGTTGAGGAGCATCAAATGTAGAACCATTACACTGTAAGAAATGTCCGTAGAATTTACGGAGAAACTATGTAAAATCACAACATAAAAATACTGTAAAATGGAAAGCATAAATGTTTTGTTAAATTCACAGTTAACCTTTGTGAACTGTCAAACAATCTTTTTGCGTTGTTTGTACAACAAAAATGTGTGCAAATAATCAAATATATTTGTTAAAACTACAAATGGTGGTAAAAAACACAAAAAAATATTGTAATGGCCATAACAAAGCAATTTTGTTAATATGACATTTAAATGCTGGAAAAACTAAAGTTTTTATCGGTTTTTGAAAATACAAAATACAAAGGTAAATCACTTTACAACCTTATGCTGTACTTTTAACATGATTGATGGAAGAATAATGACAAAAATAAGTTTGCATTGAGCACGAGACCTGAGTTTGACTCCCGCTGAAAGCTTTCAACTACTGTACATTCAAAAAAGTAAACTCTGGATTGTTCAATGAAATAAACACATGCTAAACTTAATTAACATTACTGCATTGTCATTTTAAACATAACACACTTTAGTAAGTTTTTTAGTAAGTTTAGTAAGTTCAACTTAGAATTTAAACTTGTTATAATTAAAAAACTGTCTTTGTTTTATACAATATAACTCAGCTGCTTTACCCTGATGCATGCTCAATGCATGCTCAATCAATGCTGCTTTAGTTCAACAAGCTGAATTGTCCATTTACAAAATCCCGTATCATATCGCGGTAAGAAGACATCTCGATCTCGCGCATGCTCAGAACAGAACCACACATGCACATTGCGCATGCCTCATTTTTGAGCGCGTTTCACTCTTCTCTTGGGAAATGTCTTAACAGATACCAGTAAGTATGTTTTTTTAATCATAATGTATGAAGTTGGTATTAAAATGTTTTTAACAGGCGATGTTGGTGTGCATTTCTCGCAGAAATATGGGTATTGTCTCAGCTCGTGTAGCTAAGGTAGAGCTAGCCAACTAATGATTTTTAACATAAAACTAGCTAGTGGCAATATTCCACAATATAATTTTAAATTTTCGTTTGAGGCAATTGTGCTCGCGCGTGCCGTGGTGGAAGTTAAGAGTTAAGTTGTCGCAGGGAGAAAGAAAGGTGGGGGCGCGCGGGGTGTCTTCCCCCAGTTGCTAGCAGCTAAGCTAAGAGGAGATACACGAGTGAGTCGCACAGACTGCAAACACTTTTTAAAAATAATAGCAACCTGAACCAAACGTTTGGTTCTGCTGCCCCTTGGCTTGTTGATCACGGATCAGACAGGCTACCAGCAAACCTCCCATTAATCAGTCTGCTCAACTACTAGCTAGCTTCTGTTAGCTGTGCAAAGGGTCCCTGTGATGTGAAACGGTGAGCATCTTCTTCTTTCATATTTTCCCTTCAGGTGTCACCACAGCAAGTCATCCTCCTCCACCTCACTGTCCTCTGCATCCTCTGTCCTCACTCCAACTACCTTCATGTCCTCTCTAACTGCATCCATATATCTCCTCTTTGTCTTTTTCCTGGCAGCTGCATTTGTACTCGGACCCACACAAATATCTGAGCTTGACATGTAATGAATAAGTGATTATTCTCATGTGTAATGTAATTCGAACTGTAAAACTAAAATAGTTTTTTTCTTAATTTTCTAATTTATAACCACAAGTCTGGTTAATATGTTATTACAGGAAATCCTTGTTTGGAAAAGCATCTTCAAGCTTGAAGAATGGCAGGCACAATTCCCTTTATTGGTGACGCTTGATGTGAGTAAAATCCATCACTATTAAATGACTTATTCATTTATCTATTCATCTTAAACATCTCACACTTGAACGTTTTAGACAACTCATGCCAACTTGTGAAAATTTAGGAGATATCTATAGTGCAGCTATGTACAGGTAGTCCCCGACTTACGAGCGCTCTTACTTACGAGGTCCCGGACTTACGAATATGCATCTCATTAAAAAAATATATATATATATTTTTTTTTAAAAATAAATGAATCCATGTACAGTACTGTACATACATGTACAGTACTGTAGAGTCACCAAGCACTTAGCCTATCCTAACACAGTTCTTAAAGATGAAGTAGTGAGTTGAGTGGTTTCCCTTTCACATAAAGTGAAAGTAGCTCCCTTTATGTGAATGGAGCCTGCTTAGGAGGGAGACAATTCAACTGACTCCTTAACTGTGTTAGGATAGGCTAAGTGCTTGGTGACTGTACAGTACTGTACATTTATCTATTTATAAATAAATAAAATATACTGTACAGTATATTTTTAATAAATAGATAAATGTACAGTACTGTACAGTCACCAAGCACTTAGCCTATCCTAACACAGTTTTTAAAGATGAAGGAGTGAGTGGAATTGTCTCCCTCCTCCATGCAGGCTCCATTCCCATAAAGCACATATGTCAAAGTGGCGGCCCACGGGCCAGATCCGGCCCGCGAAGCAATTATTTATGGCCCCCTGGATGATATTTAATAACTATTAGAGCCGGCCCGCAAGCCACAGAACACCGGCAGCCGGCTCTCAGCTGTTAACAAGGTGACATGTCCGCTGCTCAGCTTCATTCTAACTCCGGCAGAAGTGGTGGAGGTGGGGGGTGGGAGGAGTGACAATATTCCAATGCGCAGCAACGCTTTCCTCAGCCCTCCCCATCTTGTATTCTCACAGACATAGTCTCGCGAGTTTTGGGTGCGGTGACTCACGAGACTTTAAGACAGCAGTGGAGCTATCGGTGCGTGAGAGCGCTGTGGAGTGAATGTCAGTACGCAGTAAACATGGATGCAAAACTAGCGAACAAGCAAACGAAAACTTATTATTTTCACACAGAGTGGGAGGAGGAGTATTTTTTTGTTTATTCTAATTCGAAGTCTATTTGCCTCATCTGTAATTCGAGCGTTGCCTTACCCAAAAAGTGTAACTTGGAGCGGCATTTCAAGATGATGCACAAACGGTGAGACAGCTGTCCCTCCTAAAAGTTCTTTACGGACTCAGAACATGCGGGAGCTAAAACAAGCTTGCAGCCCAGCAATCGATCTTCACTCGGCCCAGCACAAAAGGTAAACTGCTACGATCGCCTCCTACCTTGTTAGCCGCATCCTGGCTCAACATAAGAAGTCTTTCAGTGATGGAGAAGTTATGAAAGAAGCGTTTATAATTCTGCATTATTCACCTGGATTATTGATCATAAATCAGGATGGTATTCTGCATTATTCACATGAATTATTGATCATAAGTGTTTATTGAGGCTTTATTTAATATTTTATTTAATTCATTTATTCATTCATTTAAAAGAGACAAAATAAAACAAATTCATCAAAAACAAAAAAAAAAAACATTGAATGAAAAGAGTGCAGAAAGAAGAAAAAAAAAACTTATATCACCTCCTTATAATAAACATTGAACCAGTCCGGCCCCTGGCTTGTAGCAAATTTGTTTTTTTGGCCCTCGGTGTATTTGACTTTGACACCCCTGCCATAAAGGGAGCTAGCTCCCTTTATGTGAAAGGGAGACAATTAAACTCACTCCTTCATTTTTAAAAACTGTTAGGATAGGCTAAGTGCTTGGTGACTGTACAGTACTGCACATGTATTCATTTCTAAAAATAAAAAAATAAATTAAATTTTTTTGTTTGTTTGTTTTGGTGATCCTACTTATGAATTTTTGACATACGAGCGCCCCCTAGGGACGGAACTCGCTCGTATGTCGGGGACTACCTGTATACTCTTAAGATTTTTATTCCTGTTAATGTGACGAGACATTTCCATTTATTAACAGATGACAGCATTGATGAAACATATGGTGTGAATGTGCAGTTTGAATCTGATGAAGAGGTAAAGGTTTTTTTTCATGATGTTATATTCCTTTTTGTTCTCAGCTTTCTGCACAACGAACTGACCCTCACCGAAAATAAGATTCACCTGACTTTGAATTTCACTGATGAAAGTTATTGTAAATTTTGTCCTCAGAAGCTTTGGAACATCCAGATGTTTGTGCTCAAAATAAATTATAAAAGTAATAATTTTTCTGGTTTGCAGGAAGGAGATGAAGACCAGTTTGGAGAAGTACGAGATGAACACTCAGATGAAGACGGTGAAGGAGATATATTATTATTAATAATAATTAATATTTTGAAATTGTTTGTGTTTTTTCACACGCACAGTTCAGTATTGTACCATGCTGGCGAGTGCTCAGAGTGAAGCAGAAAAGGAACGTATCATAGGGAAAATGGAGTCGGATCAGGAGCTGTCAAAGATACTCTACCAGCTTCAGGAGACCGAGAAGGAGGACATACTTTGGGTAAGACTTCCTGTTTGTGAAGTTATGCCATAAAACCATTTGTCTGTGTGGACCGTCACAGCTCGGTTTTGTTTTCTAGGAAGAACGATCTTGCAGGGAGAGAGTGAGGAAGTCTCGTGTTGATGTCTTGGAAGCAATGGACATTGGCCATGGAGAGGTAAATATTGTCACATTTACATACATACCGGTACATACATACTTGCATACATACATGTACATGCATACATGTACATACATGTACATACATACATACATACATGTACATACATACATACATATACATACATACATACAAGTACATGCATGTACATACATACATGTACATACATGCATGTACATGCATGTACATACATACATGCATGTACATACATGTACATACATACATACATGCATGTATGTACATACATACATACATGCATGTACATACATACATGCATGTACATACATACATGCATGTACATACATACATACATGCATGTACATACATACATGCATGTACATACATGTACGTACATACATACATACATACATGTACATACATGTACATACATACATGTACATACATGTATGTACATACATGTACATACATACATGTACATACATGTATGTACATACATGTACATACATGTATGTACATACATGTATGTACATGTATATACATGTACATACATGTATATACATACATACATACATACATGTACATACATGTACGTACATACATACATGTACGTACATACATACATGTACGTACATACATACATACATACATACATACATGTACATACATACATACATACATGTACATACATGTACAAACATACATACATACATACATACATGCATGCATGTACATACATACATACATACATACATACATGCATGCATGTACATACATGCATGCATGTACATACATGCATGCATGTACATACATACATGCATGTACATACATGCATGTACATACATACATGCATGTACATACATACATGCATGTACATACATGCATGTACATACATGCATACATGTACATACATACATGCATGTACAGACATGCATGTACATACATGCATACATGTACATGCATGTACAGACATGCATGTACATACATGCATACATGTACATACGTACATACATACCAGTATCGTACATACATATATACATACTGGTACATACATACATACATGTACTGTACATACATGTACATACATGCATGTACATACATACATGCATGCATGTACATACATACATGCATGTACATACATGTACATACATACATACATGTACATACATACATACATATACATACATACATACATGCATGTACATACATACATGTACATACATGCATGTACATACATACATGCATGTACATACATGTATGTACATACATGTACATACATGTATGTACATACATGTATATACATACATGTACATACATACATGTATATACATACATGTATATACATACATGTACATACATACATGTACATACATGCATGTACATACATACATGCATGCATGTACATACATACATGCATGTACATACATGTACATACATACATACATGTACATACATACATACATATACATACATACATACATGTATGTACATACATACATGTATGTACATACATACATACGTACATACATACATGTACATACATGTATGTACATACATGTACATACATGTATGTACATACATGTATGTACATACATGTACATACATACATGTATATACATACATGTACATACATACATGTACATACATACATACATGTACATACATACATACATGTACATACATACATACATGTACATACATACATACATACATACATGTACATACATACATGTACATACACGTACGTACATACATACATGTATGTACATACATACATACATGTACATACATACATACATACGTACATGCATGTACATACATACATGCATGTACATACATGCATACATGTACATACGTACATACATACCAGTATCGTACATACATATATACATACCGGTACATACATACATACATGTACTGTACATACATGTACATACATGTATATACATACATACATACATGTACATACATGTACGTACATACATACATGTACATACATACATACATGTACATACATACATACATACATACATGTACATACATACATGTACATACATACATACATACATGTACATACATGTACAAACATACATACATACATACATGCATGTACATACATGTACGTACATACATACATGTACGTACATACATACATGTACGTACATACATACATGTACATACATACATACATACATACATGTACATACATACATGTACATACATACATACATACATGTACATACATGTACAAACATACATACATACATACATGCATGCATGTACATACATACATACATACATACATACATACATACATGCATGCATGTATGTGCATGCATGTACATACATACATACATACATACATACATGCATGCATGTACATACATACATGCATGTACATACATGTACATACATACATACATACATGTGCATACATGTACATACATGTATGTACATACATACATACATACATGCATGTACATACATGTACATACATACATACATGTACATACATGTACATACATGTACATACATGTATGTACATACATGTACGTACATGTATGTACATACATGTACATACATGTACATACATGTATGTACATACATGTACGTACATGTATGTACATACATGTATGTACATACATACATACATACATGTACATACATGTACGTACGTACATACATACATGTACATACATACATACATACATACATACATACATACATACATGTACATACATGTATGTACATACATGTATATACATACATGTACATACATACATGTACATACATGTACATACATACATACATGTACATACATACATACATACATACATACATACATGTACATACATACATACATGTACATACATACATGTACATACATACATGTACATACACGTACATACATACATGTATGTACATACATACATGCATGTACATACATGTACATACATACATACATGCATGTACATACATGCATACATGTACATACGTACATACATACCAGTACCATACATACGTACATACATATATACATACCGGTACATACATACATACATACCGGTACAAACATACACACATACATGTACTGTACATACATACATGTATGTACATACATACATACATACATGTACTATACATACATACATGTACTATACATACATGTACAGTACATGCATACATGCATGTACAGTGCATGTACAGTACAAGTATGTACAGTACATGCATACATGCATGTACAGTACATGCATACATGCATGTACAGTGCATGTACAGTACATGCATGCATGTACAGTGCATGTACAGTACATGCATGCATGTACAGTGCATGCATGTACAGTGCATGTACAGTACATGCATGCATGTACAGTGCATGTACAGTACATGCATGCATGTACAGTGCATGTACAGTACATGCATGCATGTACAGTGCATGTACATGCATGCATGTACATGCATACATGTACATACATACATGTACATACACGTACATACATACATGTATGTACATACATACATACATGTACATACATACATACGTACATGCATGTACATACATACATGCATGTACATACATACATGCATGTACATACATGCATACATGTACATACGTACATACATACCAGTACCATACATACGTACATACATACATACATACCGGTATTTACATACATACCGGTACATACATACATACCGGTACATACATACATATATACATACCGGTACATACATACATATATACATACCGGTACATACATACATACATACCGGTACAAACATACACACATACATACATACATACATACATGTACTATACATACATACATGTACTATACATACATGTACAGTACATGCATACATGCATGTACAGTGCATGTACAGTACAAGTATGTACAGTACATGCATACATGCATGTACAGTACATGCATACATGCATGTACAGTGCATGTACAGTACATGCATGCATGTACAGTGCATGTACAGTACATGCATGCATGTACAGTGCATGCATGTACAGTGCATGTACAGTACATGCATGCATGTACAGTGCATGTACAGTACATGCATGCATGTACAGTGCATGCATGTACAGTGCATGTACAGTACATGCATGCATGTACAGTGCATGTACAGTACATGCATGCATGTACAGTGCATGTACAGTACATGCATGCATGTACAGTGCATGTGTACATGCATGCATGTACATGCATGCATGTACTGTACATGCATACATGCATGTACATACATGCATGTACATACATGCATGTATGTACATACATACATACATACATACATACATACACACATACATACATGTACATACGTACATACATGTACATACATACCAGTACCGTACATACATACAAACATACATGTATGTACATACATACATGTATGTATGTACATACATACATACATACACACATACATACATGTACATACGTACATACATGTACATACATACCAGTACCGTACATACATACAAACATACATGTATGTACATACATGTATGTACATACATGTACGTACATACATACATACATGTACATACATGCATGTACGTACATACATGCATGTACATACATGCATGTACATACATACATGTACATGTACATACCAGTGCATACATACCAGTACCGTACATACATACATGTACATATATACCAGTACATACATACATACATACATACATACATACATACATACATGTACATACATACATACATGTACATACCACATAAATACTACACACATACATACCTACTACATACATACATACTACATACATACATACATGCATACTACATGCATTCTACATACATACCTATATACATACAACGTAGTACATACATACTACATACATACATACATATTACATACCACATACATTCATACATACTACATACCACATATATACCTACATACATACATACATACATACCTACAACATACTACACACATAATACATACATATTACATACATATAAATACATATATAAATACAAATAAATATATATATATATATATATATATATACATATGCATATACATACATATACATATATATATATACATACATACATTTACATACGTATATATGTAGTGTGTATGTAGATGGCCTCTTCATAGGAACGATGGTTTGAGAGAGTAGTAAAGGAGGCCATCTTTGTGAAAAGAAACCGTCCATCATTAAAAAGGGGTGTAGGCCTCCTGGTTCAACTGTCTCCCTCCTACAATGCTGTTATTGCTAGTATCACTCAGCCCTCTGTGAATAGCAAACAACCATCAGGGTACTAACGATCCATCGTTGGGCTGATGGTCCTCCTTGATCATGGGAGCAGCTGGTTTTGTCTGTCATCAGAAAACTGGTTGATCCACTGTGAGAGGGTGCTATTTATAAGACTAAGCTGAATACAGCAGCTCAGACTGAGGAAGTCTTTCAGACGAAAGACGAAACATTTCTACTTTTTTGTTTTGTTTTGTTTTTTGAATGTCCAGAGGACCAGACTTAGCTTTTTTAAAATATGTATTTTACTTTACTGAAACTTCAAAATAATTATAATGGTCGTCTTTTCTTTTAACAGGTGTTTTTTTTTTCCGGATAAATCCAGAAAAGTGAACCAAAGTGGAGAACAAAAACTCAAAGCGTCGTCTCAACCTGAACCCCCAAGTCCTCACCCTGATACAGGAACTCACGAGTGGTGTGACACCTAAATACTGTAAGGACTCTCTCTGTGGACTCTTAACTGTTCAATGAAGAGGTACTGCAAGTTTTTGTTTTTTGGACTGTTAGCAGGAAAAAAATATTTGAAGTTTCTGCTATGTGGACTGTTCATTGAAGAAGCACTGCAAGTTTTTGTTTTGTGGACTGTTGGCAGGAAAAAAATATTTGAAGTTTCTGCTATGTTGGACTGTTCATTGGAGAAGCACTGCAAGTTTTTATTTTGTGGACTGTTGGCAGGAAAAAAATATTTGAAGTTTCTGCTATGTGGACTGTTCATTGAAGAAGCACTGCAAGTTTTTGTTTTGTGGACTGTTGGCAGGAAAAAAACATTTTGAAGTTTCTGCTCTGTGGACTGTTCATTGAAACACCACAAGTTTTTGTTTTTGGACTGTTCTGTTGGAGAAAAGGTACCGGTACTACAAGTTGTTGCTATGTGGACTGTTGACGTACATGTATTGCACATTTTTGCCTAAACTTCCACATTTCCACATTTTTTGTTTATTAAGACAACTGCTAAAAATGTAAACATTTACATTTAATTTATTTTAAGCTTTTTGTCTGGCATTTGGTACATTTTGTTAATTGAAAACTGTCTTGACTAAAAGAGGCTAATCTTCAGTTTTTGATTGTGGATTAAGTCAGAGTTGCTGAATTGTTTAAAAATGGTGACAATAAATTTTTCAAAAGTGATATGTACCTCTCATTCCATGATGTTACATTTTGCATGTTTTGTAATGACAGTACTGGTAGTCAGTTAGCGGGTTTAAAATAACTCTTACCATATAATTTGATTATTATTAGCGATGAACAAAATACACAAAATAGCCTTTATTTTACACACAAAATTTTACTGTGGTTTTACCAGTTTAAATTAGTTTTTTGTTTGATATTTCCCAGTTAATTTAGCCAGTTGTTGATGTACTAAAAACATTTATTAGAGGTAAGAAATACAGGAAAGGGTCTTCTTATGTAGAACAAAACTATGTAAAATTAACATTTAATTTGTGTTGACTTAACAGACTAATAATGTAAATTAACAGAAATACAGGAAAGGGCCTTCTTATGTAGAACAAAACTATGTAAAATTAACATTTAATTTGTGTTGACTTAACAGACTAATAATGTAAATTAACAGAAATACAGGAAAGGGTCTTCTTATGTAGAACAAAACTATGTAAAATTAACATTTAATTTGTGTTGACTTAACAGACTAATAATGTAAATTAACAGAAATACAGGAAAGGGTCTTCTTATGTAGAACAAAACTATGTAATATTAACATTTAATTTGTGTTGACTTAACAGAATAATAATGTAAATTTACAGTGTCAATCACTGTAAGTTAATTTACATATTTTCTCTGTATATTTAATTACGTTTTGCCCGTAATTTTTACAGGAAAACTCTGGTAACCACAGCTGCCAGCGTTTTCCTGTAAAAACGACAGTTTTTTTTTTACGGTGTAGACTGAGGAACAGCTTCTACCCTGAGGCTGTTAGACTCATGAATAAATAAAAAAATAAAATAAATAAACACTGCAAAATATCACATTGTGCTGATGCTGATCTGTTTTCTTGTTGCTGTGTTCATCTGTGTTCATCTGTGACCATCTGCTCATACAAACTCATGTTCGTGCTGCTGTTTATTTCCACTATATTAGGCTTAGTGTATTACTAGTTGATGTTTTTCTTAGTTAATTCTAGATGTTATTACTGTTTTTCTCTTGCATTTGTTGTTGGATGTAACTGGGACCCCGTGTACATAATCTCGTTTTCATCACATGTACCACATGCGGTGCAAATGACAATAAAGACTCTCTGACTCTGACTCTGATATGTTACAAATTTGTAATCAGCTTTGTTGTTTCTTGCAATGAAATAGCACAGGGATCTCAGAACTTTTTTCTTTCAACCTGACTGCTTTTGCCTCACTGAGAACCAAATTAACATGTTCTTCTAAATATTTAGTGAAAAAATCAAAGTATAGTACTAACAAAATAAAAATAAAAATTTGCTCAAATTTACAATGTTTCCTCTCAACCGTCAATTTTACCCCATTGACAAATGTTTATTTGCCATTTTTATAAAGGAAGCTGCAGGAAAACACTTTACTATCAAAAGTGGAGGTCAATTAAGTTCTGCACAAGATCTGATCCTTAAAGGTTTACGTAATGCTTTTCTGTCATTAACAGTTCAATGGAGGTTAACAGGACCCAAATGCTGGTGATGGAGGCATCCGATGAAGGTATCCAGAAGTGCATCAAACAAATGAAAATACTGTCACGGAAGACGAAGACATTCAGAAGAAAAAAAAGTGAATAATCTTGACATGAACTAAAGAAAACAAATGCAAGGATCTGGTAGGTAAGAGTAACTGGGAGCCAACTGTAAAGAAAGTGACAGAGGATTGGATTTTAAGTTAAACAAACAGATGTGACAAGAGAGAAAAAAACAAGTGAAATGGACAGGAACAAAAAACAAAATGAAATAAAAAGACACAACTTATGACAGTTTTATTTTGAAAAGACAGTTTGCACTTTTATAGGCACAATGAAAGAAAATGATCAATTCTTAAATTTAACAATTATATTGTGTTCTCATTTTACCTTGCATATTACTAAAGCTTGCTGTAGCTTTTGACACTGAAGTTATTCTTTTTTTTTCATCAGGGATTTATTATTATATAATATTTCTATATCTATCTGAATATGATACTTTAGAATCAAAAAGTCAACTGCACTTTTGAAAACAATTGTTTAAAGTTAAAGCTGCAGTCTGTAACTTTTCTAACAATGGCCCTCATGCACGAAACAGTTCGTATTCTTATCCTAAATGTCTCCTACTTTTGTTCGTACGAAGTGTTCGTACGAACATGCCACGTCAGATCCAACAAACTCTTCTATCCACAGGAAAAGCGTGTAAACGGGCTGCTTAAAGTTGATGAATCTCACCTGTTCTAAACAGCTGCGCGTGCACGCGTGAGCTTATTTACATAATTCCCACCCCTCAAAACGCCATATAAGGCTACGTTTCCTGCCTCAGAGGCAGAACGTGTACGTTCATAAAATGACAGCGAAAAGTAAAAAAGAAGAACTCTACCGGTGCGGAGGATGAAGTTCTGTGGTCTCTGAGGACAAGAAAAGAAAATCTGTCCTTATTAGCAGCGTCACTCATGGAAGTAAATGACCAGCTAAAACCAAAGAAAGTTTGTTTATAATAAATGTGGATCTCGAAACATGCATGCGTACTGGTGGCTTACTGGTTAAAGCATTGCACTGTTAGCTGTTCCTAACCTTTTTTCTACACCTCGTGGGATCGAGTCCCACAAGGTATGATTCTTTTTTTTTCCTTCTTACTTTAGATTATTTATTCATTCCAAATTAAAAAGGCTTTATGCTTTATTTCTTGTTGTATTGTAAATAGTTTTCTTGTGTTTTTTAAATCTGGAATGAATTAAAAAAAAAAAAAAAACGTTGTCCTCCCACGGGAGGCGATCCCATGACCTTCGGAACTGCGACGCAGTGCTCTACTGACTGAGCCACATCAGAGCTATGACAGCAGCTGGAGGAAGTCTGTGTAAAGTCTGGCTTACCGAAGTCTGCGATACCGCGGCAAATTAAACTTAAATTAATTCATGGTTTAAGTTGATTTCAGTTTGAGATCTTCATATTAATATTGTAGTGTTAGAAAACGGCATTGATAACAAATTGATTTTCATTTAAATACTTTAATCCGTTAGTCATTATTACATTTAAAATTATAATTCGACTTCAAACAGAACCTATTGTCAAAAACAATTGTGGTGCGTTACTTTTTTAAACTCTAAACATTTCCTAAATAACGAAATATGAAGTTATTTGTGGAGTAATGCTGTCTGGATGACAGCAGACGGACCGCTCGTAAAATATACGACAGGTCCGGACCACACGTAGATTTTGTTCGTATCTGAAAAAAATCGTAGGATACGTGAACATTGTTGAATGCCACATATGCTCCTAAATCACTCGTAAGCACAGTTTAAGCACAAATCTGTGCGTACGAACGGTTTGTGCATATTTTTTATCATATTTCTTCACTCTGTCACTATCTCCTGACAGACTGATATTAGACAAGTAATCTCTGAAAAAAACTATAGCCCCTTGCTTCTCCAGGTGGTAAATAAGCATTTCTAAAAAGCCACAGTGACCGCCGTTAACCAGCCAATAAAAACAGAGTTTTTAACCAGCCAATAAAAACAGAGCTTCTCACTTCTCACGCTCCTAACCCACGCCCCCGCCTGTCCCAGCCCCAGCGGCCGCGCACGTTCTCGTTCAAAGGATTGCAAAGCGATGCAAAACTGTTTTGTATGTGACACAAATGTATTAAATTCCCCTTCTTCATCCCTGATCTGGACTTTTCTTTTGTTTTTTTGCCAAAAGTCAAGTGATCGCTTACTCCTCCACTGACTCCATGACTGAAATGAGGAAATGAATGAATTTGTCACGAGCGAATTAAAGGGGACCTCAGATGAGTTTTTTTAATTTTTATGGTATGTTTGTGTGCTATCCAGACCCTGTTCATTCAATTTAATACACAAAATAATTCTTAGATAATAAATTATACCCTTTTTAATTCTGCCATTTCTAACTTCCGGTCTGAACGTTCTGTTTATGATAATGAGCTCGGAAGGACACGCCCGTCAAAACTCTGTTTGCATTAACTCCGCCCTCTGTAACATGCTCCTCAAAAGCCAGCAGCTCCCGGCAGCACCCGACTGCAGGAGCAGAGACCACTGCCAGATACTGGCTGTTACAGAGTGATCGCTAATACACTAAAAATGGAACTGAAACGTAAAAATAACAATTATAAAGTATTATTATGTAGATGTATATATCTACTAGTCTCATCCCGATCTCTCTGAAACAAAAGGCTTAAAAAAAAAAAAAAAACATGCCGTGGCCGGGACGCGAACCCCGGTCCTTCGGGTAACAAACCAATTCTTTAACCACAAGGCCAAACCAGCAGTTGAGCAAAAGCAGTCCTCCACCGTATAAGAATGATTACGGTTTGCTTACATTTTGATGAAGTGAAAAGTATCCTCCTTCGGCAAACAGCCCACGTACCTCCGCTCGTTGCATGCGGCGCTTCGAACCGCGGCTGCACATCCAATCCAGACACACAATCCAATTTCACCGAGTGTTTCCAGTTAATTTATCCGTATGACGCAAACTCTGACTGGACCCACACTGTCCTCAAAAGCCAGCAGCTCACTGCAGCCCGATCTCTCCGAAAAAAAAGAAAAAAAAAGATGCCATGGCCGGGAAGCGAACCCCAGTCCTTTGGGTGCAACACCAGTGATTTAACTCGCTGACCTACAGGCGCAGTTGAACAACAGCAGTCCTTCATTGTATAAGAAATACATACAACCACCTACTTTTAGAACATAAAACATAGTAAAACATTCTGGTTTTACTCAAGATGTGCTGCATGGCTGGCCCCCCCGGGGGCTAAATAAATGAATAAATAAATAAATGACCGCCGGGTCAGCTCCAAAACTGCTCGGCAACCGTGACGTGTATTTTACTGAAGTGGGTTGAGCCGCACCAGGGGTTGCTAGTTGAGGGGCTGGACTCAGGTTTGAGGTGGGTTGTCCTCTCGCTTGTGACGTCACATGCGAGAGTATTTTAAACCGAAGCGTAATTATCACAGTAAAATAAATCTACTTAGAGTAAATAAACCACTGGGTGCATTTTTTTGGCACAAGAACTGTTTTTTTATGAAGTAAATACCCAAAGTTGAGTAAAAAAAAACATTAAAAAGTGAATTTTGCATGTGTGGTCCCCTTTAAACTCGGGTTCAGCGTGGCTGCGCGAGGCTCTCCAGATTTCCTGGTGTTCTGGTGTGCTGGACCAGCTCTCCCTGTTTTTATTTTATTTTTTAGAACGTTTTATTAACATATAAACACAGAAAATCGAAGCGGCTGACAGGACATGCAGTGAAGGCGGAGCTGAGCTGAAGTTCAGCCGAGAGCATGGGGGAGCAGATCTGGTCCCTCCCCCTCTGAGGGGGAGGGACCAGAAACGTGTCTCTGTTCAAAAATTTTCTAAGTTCTAGCGTGTTCAAAAAACTGCAGACTGCACCTTTAATTTAGTTTACTTTTTGTCTTTTGTTTTCTAGTGCAACAGAGAACTTTAACTGTGGCAAAAATAAAGAGGGGAATCAAAGTTACTACAGTTACCAAGAAGAGTACTACATCAATAGAGTAGTATGAGTACCAGGGCATCGTATATGCCTCTGTGCGCAGGTGTGAAGCGCCTTTGTTGTGCATCACATACTCCACCCAAAAGACAGCCTTATCCATAGGAGCCATTGGCTGATCTCTATGTAAACGTGACAGTTTTTGCATGTTTTGCCTGTAGCTGTCATTATAAAGCACTTCTTCAATACTTTCTTTAAATTTTTGGCCATTAACATCAGCTAGCTTAAGGATCTTTCCACTTCCTCTTTCTTGTAAACGTATTAGATTGTCATATTGATCAAAGAACAGAGGAATACCGAGAACTGGAACCCCATAGTAAATGGCCTCTTGTACTCCATTTGTTCCTCCATGGGCTATGAAGAGTTTGACCTGTGAGTGGCCTAGAAGGTCTTTCTGTGGCATCCAGTCCATCATTAGAGTGTTGTTTCCCAGCATGGCAGGACGCTCCCCTTTGTGCCTCCATATCACCTAGTCAAAAAAGATGCAGACAGATTGGATCATTGTATCAACCTTAGTTCCAACTATGATGTTTTACAATAACATGCTCAAAAGAAAAACTACTTTTATTTGATCCAACAAAGTAAATAAACGATGGCCACACACAGTCAAGCAGCAGCTTCTCGGGCGGAAACCTAATGTTTTTTAAGTTCTGACATCGGCTCCGAGTCCGACTTCTCTGGTTTTAAGCAAACCAAACTTATTAGCATAAGAGAATGGGGGATTATGTGTCTACGTAACAAAGGTGGGGGTACAAACTGTATTCTGATAACCAGTACCTGCTCTGAGGCTGTAGAACAACTCACTGGGAAATGTGAGCCACATATTTACCTCATGAGTTTATAGCTGTGTTATCAGTGTTATCGCACCAGATGCTAATGCTAAATATGCACTGAGGGAGCTAAATGATAACATCAGCTCGCTTCAAAACAAGCATCAATGCCCACTGTGAAGACCCCAAGAGACCAGCCAGCCCCAGACTCACCTCACCATCTGAGGTAACGTTCCTCAGCGTTACCTCAGCAGGAGGAGGACCTTCAGGAGGATTAATCCTCACAAAGCCACTAGCCCAGACAACATCCCAGGGACAGAGCTGAGAGGCTGTGCTGATCAGCTTTGTGAGGTGCTGGCCGATGTCTTTAACTCCTCCTTAACCCTGGCAACTGTTCCCACTTGCCTGAAGACCACCACAGTCTTACTAGTTCCTAAGAGCTCTGCAGTGACTGGTTTGAATGACTACCAGCCTGTATCCCTCTCCCCAATAGTCGCTAAATGCTTTGCAAGACTGGTCATGGCCCACGTCAAAGCAACCATTGACATCAGTGAGGACCCACGCCAGTATGCATACCGTAAGAATCGATCAACAGAGGATGCTAACTCCTCTGTGGTGCACACTGCTCACCCACCTGGAGCAGGAGGACTCCTATGTCTGTATGCTCTTTGTGGACTTGACATCCACACCATGATTCCCCAGACCCTGATGGGCAAACTACTCACACTAGGAGTAAGCAACTTCCAATGCAACTGGGTCCTGGATTTCTTAATCAAAAGGCCAGTCTGTGAGGCTCCACAAATTCTCCTCTTTCACCACAATCCTCAGCACTGGCTCTCCTCAGGGCTGTGTGCTGAGCCCCCTCCTGTTCACTTTGCTCACATATGACTGTGCATCTACCCATCCAGGCTGTCATATTGTACAGTTTGCAGACAACACAGCAGTGGCTGGATGTAAATAATGATGAGCCCAGTTAAAGACAGGAAGTGGAACACCTGGTGCAGGAAGAACAACTTCCACATCAATGTGAAAAAGACAAAAGAGATGATTGTGGATTTCAGAAGGAGCAAACA
>JBBPBX010004737.1:30006-63036 GCA_038048925.1 Garcialebias charrua
GCAACCTGTCAATCAATCCAGTAGGCATGTCAGCAAATGACCAATTGACAACATCAATTTGTCCCAAAGGTAAGTGTCCTTTGTCTGCTGAACTGGTCTGAAGCCGCTCAGGGTTGATGCTCGAGTATGAAGTCTCAATCAGATAGTGCTTGTCCGCGCAAGTACTGGAGCCTTAAGCAGGGGAGAGGGCAGAAACCACCATCAGAGCAAAGCACCATCAAATTGGCCGATCCACTGAGAAGGTCTGAGAAGGTGCTATTTATAAGACAGTTTGTTGCAGCTCCTCAGACTAATGAAATCTTTTGGATAAAATATGAAACTTTTCAACAAAAAGAAATGGTCCAGAGAACCTGACTTAACTTTGTTGGATTTTTCTACCTGGATTGCATGAATCAGGAACTTTTACATAAGTTAATCACTGACTATACAGTATTCAGTTCTAAAGTAGGCTTTAAAAACACGCTGATGCATGCTCAATAATCCAGGTAGAAAAATCTAAAAAAGCTAAGTCTGGACCTCTGGACATTCATCAGCAAACTGGTTGATCCACTGTGAGAGGGTGCCATTTATAAGACTGAGCTGAATACAGCACCTCAGACTGAAAAAGTCTTTCAGACGAAAGACGAAACGTTTCTACTTTTTTGTTGTGTTTTGTTTTTTAAATGTCCAGAGGACCAGACTTAGCTTTTTTAGCTTTAAAAACATTTAAGACATCAGTCAATTTTCATAATTCTTTAAATATCAAAAATGTTTTGTTTTTTAAAATCCAATCCTTCTTTAAAAATGATTTTGATTTGATAACTTATGTAACCATTCTGTTAATTACTTTGTAATTAATCCCATTTTAACAGGAATTTGTAAAAACAAAATATTTTACCATCACTGACATGGTCAGTGACCAAATGCATAAGGATAATACAAATGTGTCCAAATCAAGTGTGGCTTTCATAAAAAAATTATTCAGTACCAACCTTTTGTGGAAGTTTGGCAAAGACGCTGGCCATTTCTTCTACAACCTCTTTTGGCAAAGCATTGATAAAGGTTCCCAGAGTCATGATGATCACTCCATGCTCTCCAGCACTCTGAACAAACTCCTCCAGGTCTGCTGGGAGAGGCTGGGCTGGCTTGCACTGGAATCCTCCAATGTACATAATATTTGGCATTGTCGGTCGAGGGAAATCAAACACAAAATCTGACCTGAACAGCCAGATGTCTGCGTCTTGAAGCAGTGAGATAATGTCACAACCACCCTCTATATACTTCTCACATATGGCATCATAGATAGGCCCCAACAAGAATTTCTCCTGAAACCATATGATGCTGTAGAAGAGCATGTTTTTGACCCTCTGGATGAAATTCATTTTGTCTGTTAAGCCAGATCCTGGAACTGGGACATAAGAAAATGGTGAGGGGGCCATCACAAAGTGACCCTCTCCACTGGTAATCCAGCGAGCATTTAGGACTAATGGTAGTTTGAGATATTTGGCTAACACAACTCCTCCTCCTACTCCTGGATCAGTAAGAACAAGATCATATGATGAATCTTTTAAACGTTTGACCATTTCTGGATTATCAAAGATTTGAGCCATAGCATCACACCAAAGAAAATGGCCCTTAGTAATCAAAGAAAAATAGCTTTTGGTGATTTTGAACAAAGTCAGCAGTGAAGCCCCTTCTCTCTGTGCCTGAAAAAAAAAAGTAGGGGAAAGAATAATGATAAACTGTCCTAATGTATATCTGACTGAATGACATATAGCAATATATGTGTAGATAATCCCTTACCCGCATTTGCTCCTGTAGGAACACATCTACAAACTCCTTTGAATCTTCTTGGATTTTAATTGTAATGGTCGAGAAGAGATGAGATTTTTCTGGAACGTACCAGCTGATGGAGGGCCTGATCACAGTAATGCTGTGTCCCCTGGCATGAAGTTCTTCCAGGAGTACTTTCATGTTGATCCAGTGGCTGCCATCGGCAGGTAACACCAGAATGTTTCCCCCATTGCATTGTGGTGTGAAGAAAATCACACATAAACTAAATATCATAAAGATCCTACAAACAGGATGCAAAGGCATGGCTCCTAAAATGACAAGAACAGACATTGACATGCTTAGTCAATATATGACCATTTTTCTCATATATATAAACATAAATAGTGTCAAGTCCTTTGTATGCGAGGGCAGTTACATCCCTGATATTATATTAGATTTCAATCTTTACCTCATAAGTTTTTAGAAATTCACATACCTGTTATCAAATGAGGCAGAAGCTGTCCTTTATCTCAATTTGGTGGCTTGCTTTGATTTATGAGTCCAAACTCCAACTTTAGAGAGGTTTTGTCCTTTTAAAGCTGCTCTGAAAATCAAAAACTGATTCCTTTTCACCTTTTGTCTTCACCGTTTTATGAACTTGTTTTATAAAATTGTTTTAATAGCTATAAGTTCACAATACAGGTATAAAGTGCACTGTGATTTTGAAACCCTGTTATCTGCTGTTGAAGAACAGGGATTTTATGGCACAAACTTGTGACCTCTTTCATCATCGATTTGGATTGGGTTACGTAAGGTTAAGCTACTCGAGTTTTATATCATGTCACAGGTGCAAAAGATTATTGAGAGGAGAAGTAAATTAGATTACTATTAAAGTTAGCAGAAGTGAGTTTTTTTTGACATATTCTGTAATCATAAAAAACAATATTATCATCCATCCAGCCAGTATATTTTACCCGTTTCTTCTTTTCAGGTCATAGGGTTCACTGGTGCCCATATCCAGCTGTCACTGTGCCAGAGGCAGGGGATACCCTGGACAAGTCACAAGTCCATTACAGGGTCACAAAGAGACAAACAAGATAAACAACCATTCACTATCCCACTCTTACCTTGGGACAATTTAGTTACCAGTTAGCTTACATGCATGTTTCTGGTATGGAGTAAACCGGAGTATCCAGAGAAAATGCACGCATGCACGGAGAGAACATGCAAACTCCACCCAGGCAGGTCGTCGGCCGGGATTCGAACCGGTGCCCTTCTTGCTGAGAACAGCTTTACCCACTGAACCACCTGCTGCCTTAATATTATTATTATTATTTATTTATTTTTTACCTTTATTTATACAGGTTAATCCCACTGAGCCTCGGGACTCATTTACAAGAGAGACATGAATTTTAACAAAGAGTGATGACAACAGTGGACAATCATAAAGGGTGTGTACAAATTTATTTATTTTAACAAGTGAAAATAAAATGTTAATTAAAAGGATCATAAAACGGAAAAGTAGTTAAAAAACAGATACGTTATAAGGTGGTGAAGAATACTATAAACAGGAACGTGTCTGAATTGATTTTTGCCAGAAACAACAGAAGTTTGAAGCCACTTAGAGAGGTCAAGGTCAAGAGCTTCAGATCTTTTTTGCAAGATATTCCAAGAAACAGAAGTGGAGTAGGAGAAGGCCCTTTTGCCAAATTCACTTCTCACTGAGGGGACACTGCAGGTAATAATGTCCTGAGATCGCACGCTGTAGCTGCACTCACGCAGAGACATGTAAGAGGAGCTGTATGAAGACAGCAGACCAAGAAGTGATTGTTTTCACATAAAATAATACATCTTTATGTCAGTAAAACTACATGATGAGAAATGGTCATGGCAATTACCCAATTCCTAAAAAGTTGTACTTTACTAAAGGTTAAAAAACAGGAAAACAGAAAATCCTTTTATTATGAGATCATAGCTGAGCAAGTGATCAAAAAATTGTAGTTTTTTTTTTTCCTTTCCTTTTTATTAAGATTTATCAAAGTCAAAAGTCAAAGTCAACTTTACTGTCAGAACTGCAATATGTACAGGACATACACAGGACCGAAATTGCGTTTCTCTCAGTCCCTCGGTGCAACAGTAACCATCTAAACACTAAACACTAAAACATTTAATACACATAAGCATAAAATAGTAAAAAGGTGTAACACTGTCCTGAGCTGAGATTTATTTTGTCAAATCCACATAAATTGAAAACTGACCCTAGTTAAAATGTTCTTTTGGTGCTAATTGTGATTCAGATGACTTGACTGAACATTGTTGGATTTGTACCTGGATTATTGAGCATGAACTTTGGTGTTTTGAACCATTGTGGCAAGGCTGCCTCAGAGGAGTTGATGGGGGAGAGGGTAGGCCCCAGAAGCCATCTTATCACCAGCAAACTGTTTTTTTGTTTGTTTGTTTGTTTGTTTGTTTGTTTGTTCACTATGGGAGTGGGGTGCTTGTGGGACTCCAGTTTGTTTGTGGCTCCTCAGACTGAAGAAGTCCTTTGGATGAAGGAAGAAACTTCTCAGTAAAAAAAAAAAAAAATCCAGATAACCTGATTTAACATTGTTAGGTTCTTCAAAGCCAAAATTTGAACACGACACATTTATAAAATTATTATTATGTTATCACATTTTGACAATTTGTGAAACAATTCTCATGTAGACTACACAAGCTTGAGCACTGTAAGAGGTAGAAATGCATCTCATATTTCATTATGTGCATTTTTATAGCAATGCCAGATTTTTTTTTCTCAAATTAAAAACAGGTTGAATGTTCTTTTGGGAGATGTTGTAAGATGAACGTTTAAGTTTTACAGCTGGGCTTTATATAAACAGGTTTTGTTCAAGTAAATGATGCATTTTATGTTTAGTAAAAAAGAACCCAAAAAAATCACTGCCAAAATGTAATTATTGCTACAGTAAACAAAAAAATAATTGCAACACTTTTGTTTTTGCTCCCACTTTTCATGAGCTGATCTCAAAGATCTAAGACATTTTTATGCACATAGGCCTTTTTCTCTCAACTATTGTTCACAAATTTGTGTAAATCTGTGTTAGTGAGCCCTTATTTGTTGACATATATCCATCTACATCACAGGTGTGGCATATCAAGCCTTCTCCACTATAAGCTGTCGCCAAAGGTTTTTCAAAGAATTTGGCAGTACAACAAAGTTCATGCTCGGCAGTACATTCAACTGGCCTCCCAACTGCAGACCACATGTAACCACACCAGCCCAGAACCTCCACATCCAGCAGATTGCCTGAGACCAGCCACCCCGACAGCTACTGCAACAATCGGCTTGCATAACCAAAGAATGGTCTGTACTTTGTACTTATATAGCACTTTTCTTTCTTATCGAGATACTCAAAGCGCTTTACAACGCATTCTGTGCCCTCATTTACCCATTTATACAGCATTTTATTTCTATACAAAAAATAATCAGTGCTTTATCACATTCATACACCGATGGGACATGCATCGGAGGCAATGAGGGGTTCAGTCTTGCCCAGGAACCCTTTGGCATGTGACTGCTTGAATCGAACCCCCAACTCTTGCATTGGAGAACGTCTGCTCTAACCAGTCAGACACAGAATTTTTTTCATTCAACCTTTATTTAGTCAGGTAAATCTTTTGAACCTCATGGGCTTATTTATGTCTGCACAAACTTTATCTTAAGTTGGTCATGACTTGAATTTCACACTTGATGAGCTGAACCTCAGTTCCTTTGGTCAGTCCAAGCTGCTGTCATGAGAGAAAACATTGTCTCTACAGCAGCATTTGTGATGGTGATGTTGAAAGGAAAGGATACAACCACAGTCATATTTGATGTCTTTGTGCCTTTGAGCAAAGTTGACCACTTCTCCACATGAAGCTCTTTTTTCCCCACATCTTGCTGCTGAGGCAACTGTACACAATACTCCTTATACAGTTCAACTACTGTATGTCAGACCTGGATATTGTACAGCCCCAGGGCCACATGCTGCCCTTTGGTTGACTCTGACCGGCCCCCATAAGGAGACTTACAAAATAAAAATATTTTCTAATTTTACCTCATGCGTGGACTAAAGCTTCATTGCTTTTATTTTGAAGTTGTTTTTTTTTTAATTCACGTACAAAATGACGCAATACATAAATCAAGACATGTGCAATGCACATTCAACCTTTATTTATACAAGTTAGTCTCATTGAGCCTTGAGAACTCATTTATAAGAGTGACCTGTCTTTAAGAAAGAGTGATAACAACAGTAGACATTCATAAAAGAAGGCATATACATTGAAAATTTTTTTTATATTAAAACATGAAAAAGAAACAGCTACATTGTAAAGTGATGGTCAAGAGCAGGTCACAAGACGACGTTAGCCTTCAAAAATGTGCACTCATGCTAAAAAAACAAAAGTAGATGCTGATTGCAGGATTTTCAACAAAAAATGGACAGCTAAATATTTATTTACTGAAGTCGAAGGTAGAGCTGTGTGTTTATTTGTGGAGAGCAAATCACAGGAAATTACAGTAAGAAAAAAGAAAAATCACTGTAATGCCACTTTAATTGTTGATATGTCACTTTGTCTGTGCTGCTGATTATCCATGCTGCTGATTTCTTGCCTTTAAGCTGCTGTTTTCATACCCATCTGCTCATTGCAGACTCATGTCCAGGCCGCTGTTTACTATTTCATTTATTTTACATTGTTAGTGTTTAGCGTATATCTTAGATCCTTACTTCTTCTTTTTATACTTGTATTTTTGCTATTTTGGGGTGTAACTGGGACCTTGACTACACAATTTCATTCCGCCTCTACATGTGGTGCGAATGGCAAAGAACCTTCAACATTGAACCTTGAAATCAAGGATCCATGTTAATTACTTCTTAAATGTGTGGGTCATAGTATGCAAAAACTCAGGACAGTATTATGTTCATTAAATGTTTAATGTTTTAGTTTTAGAGTTGGTGTAAATTTTCATACTCTTATTCCACTATGCAAAAAACTCAGGACAGTGTTAGTTTTACTATTTTATGCTTATGTCAATTATTATATGTTTCAGTGTTTCAATGTTTAGATGTTTACTGTTGCACCGAGGGACTGAGAGAAACGCAATTTCGGTCCTGTGTATGTCCTGTACNACCTAGGTGAGTTAGTAACTGAATACTTCCGTCAGTCCTACACTTTTGAACTTTCTCTTCTACTTCTGTCTACTGGCATGATTTCCTCCTCAGGGTCTTTGACTCACAGTAGCACAGTTTCTGTTGGTACCCTTTTTGTCAACAGCACTAATAGGAGTCGTGGTTAACCCTGGCCTCAATTTATCTACTATGGTGTCACTTAAATGAACTTGCATTTCTGCTTTGGCTAAAGCAGGGGTCTGCAAACTTTACAATAAAAAGAGCCATTTTACGCCTTTGTTCACTAAATTAAAAGTGATCAGAGCTGCGACAACCTGCTATGGTTATCAACTGGTGGCCCATGGGCTACTTTAGGTTTGTTGGAGGTGGCTTTTGTGGCCATTAGGGGTGACTTTATAAAGCTTTAAAAAATCTAATAATTTAGATGTTTACAATTTAAGACAAATGAAAAGACCAGATTCTTGTGTGTGGGGGTGATGGTAGTTTTTTTAATTAATAAAAAACTATTAACTATGCAGACCTATGTATTTTTTTTAATTGTGGGAAAATTAAGTATAGAAATAAAGCATAAAGTTAAAATGAGTGTTTTTTTTCTCCTTGTACGTGTTCCAGCAAAATAAATAAGAGGAAAACTGCTAAAACTAGTCCTTTTTTATAGTTTATATAACAACCAATAAAATTCAGTTTTATGTCAGTTTTGGTCAATGCTTGAAAGAACTGCTGCAGAGGAACCAAAGAGCAGCATGTGGCTCCAGAGCCGCAGGTTGCAGACCCCTGGGCTAAAGTGTTTTATAACAAATGTGCTTCCAGACACAACCCTCGCCAGTTAATCAAAGCAGGGACTGGCACCAGAAATACATTGGTTTGGGCTCCATAGTCTCTGATTTTTAATAAAGCTAATTTCAGAAACTACACTAAGTTTTTAACCTTCAGATAATCATTAACCCCTGTAATATATAAACTTTTATGGCTTAGAGGGCAACAAATCTGCAGTTACATGACACAGACGAAATAATCACCTTGGTTAAGGGACCTTTATTTAAATGTGCTCCTTTTACACGTGACAGGACAGAGGCTGGAATTTGAACCCAAATATTTGAACTGCCAGGTACAGTACATGTGGGAAAAAAATCTATTACCTCTGTGGAGAACAGGTACGTGACTGAAATACATGATCTGAAAATGTAAGAGAATTGATACATTGATGCTTTTTATGCTTGTTTGAATTTTATTTTTGGAACACAAATGGATCAGGCATTTATTTCTGTCTTTGACATTTAGGAGACATGACTTTGCCTTGCATGCGTGGAACATTTGTCTTCTTCGGCTTATGTCTTAATTTCTTCATACCACACTGTGATGGAGGGAACATTTTGGTGTACTCTTTGGATGGCAGCCACTGGGTCAATATGAAGATTCTCTTGGAAGGACTTCATGCCAGGGGACACAACATCACTGTGATCAGACCTTCTGAAAGCTGGTACATCCCCGAAAAATCTCCCTTCTACTCATCCATTTCATTTGAAATGAGAAAAGACGTAGAGGACTTTTTTGATGAGTTCATAGAAAATCAAGTGAAGGTATGAAACCAGATTTGTGCATTTGGCCCTTTGCATTAATCATTTGTGCTAAATACTTTTTTTATTTTTTATTTTTTTGCTTTAGGTGATCAGTGAGGAAGCTTCACTGATGACTTCTTTCAAGATTACGAAGGAGTTACTTTCTATGATGACTCGAGGCCATGCAATTTGGTGTGACGGTTTCTCTCGAATCTTTGAAAATCCACAAATACTAAAACGCCTAACCGATTCCCAGTATGATGTGTTTCTCACCGATCCAGGAATTCCAACAGGGGTTGTGTTAGCCAAATATCTCAAACTACCATTAGTCCTAAATGCTCGCTGGATTACCAGTGGAGAGGGTCACTTTGTGATGGCCCCCTCACCATTTTCTTACGTCCCAGTTCCAGGATCTGGCTTAACAGACAAAATGAATTTTATCCAGAGGGTCAAAAACATGCTCTTCTACGGCATCATGTTGTTTCAGGAGAAATTCTTGTTGGGGCCTATCTATGGTGCCATGTGTGAGAAGTATATAGAGGGTGGTTGTGACATTGTATCACTGCTTCAAGATGCAGACATCTGGCTGTTCAGGTCAGATTTTGTGTTTGATTTCCCTCGGCCAACAATGCCAAATATTATGTACATTGGAGGATTCCAGTGCAAGCCAGCTCAGCCTCTCCCAGCAGACCTGGAGGAGTTTGTTCAGAGTGCTGGAGAGCATGGAGTGATCATCATGACTCTGGGAACTTTGGTCAAAGCATTGCCTAAAGAGGTTGCAGAAGAAATAGCCAGCGTCTTTGCCAAGCTTCCACAAAAGGTAAAATAAGTTCTGTTTTTTTTACTGTAATCAAGTTGTTACACATTTGTTGGCTACTGCTACTGACTATGTATGAAACAAATGGAAAGATATTTTGTAAGTATTAAAACAACAAATTTTGAAGTACCGTAATTTCCGCCGTACATGTCGCACCACCATATCAGTCGCATCAGTCCAAATATATCTAATAAAGTGGGAAAAATACATAAATATTTCCCTTTGCCATATAGGTTGCATCTATGCGTCACCGCGAACGCGTTGCATTTGTTATGCATCACCGCTGCCCACCACGAAACATGTGCTGGTGTGCCAAAAATTTATTGGCTGCCAAATGGCGGCAGCATAAGCGTGCACGGAAGGACTTTAACAAGAATTTAACAAGATTAACACTTAAAACAATTACTTGTTTGTTCCAAATTATAGTAAAGGTGTGTCTCAGTTCAACTTTTCCTTAATAAATTCACTTTAATGGTCAAATCAGCTGCATTTCAAAAATTGATTTGCGGAAGCACGTGCGGGCAGAGGGGCGACTCGCTGTGCATTTTGTTGAAATTTAACAAGATAACTACCTAAAAATAATTATTTGTTTGCTCAATATTATAGTAAAGGTGTGTCTCAGTTGAACTTAATAATAATGATTAATTTAATTTATAACGCACTTTTCATTAACAAAAATCTCAAAGTGCTACAAAGTGCAAATAAAATCAAAGATCAAATAAAAACAAGTGATAAAATCAAGTAAAATCAATGATAGGATCAACTAAGATCAAAGATAAAATCATGCGGAGACAGAGTAGGCTCGCTTAAAAAGAAAAGTCTTTAAGCCTTGTTTAAAGTCAACCAGTGGCTGTGGAGCTCTCAAGTAGTCAGGGAGGGAGTTCCATAGGCGGGGGCAGCCACACTGAAAGCCCGGTCTCCCATGGTCCTTAATTTGGTTCGTGGAATGTGAAGGAGATTACTGTTCTGTGATCGTAGAGACCGGGTGGATGAATATGGTGCAAGAATGTCCTTTAGATAATCTGGTGAAGTTCCGTGTAAGCATTGGTGTGTAATGAGAGCAGTTTTGTACTGAATTCTGTAGGTGACAGGAAGCCAATGGAGGTTATGGAGAATGGGTGTAATATGTTCAAATTTACGAGCTCTCAATAAAATCCTTGCTGCACTGTTTTGAATATATTGAAGCTTCTGAAGGTTTTTGCCAGGGATTCCAATAAACAGGGAGTTGCAGTAGTCGAGCCTGGAGGAGACAAAGGCATGGACGAGTTTCTCAGCATCAGAAAAAGTTAGAGATGGGCGAAGTTTGGAGATGTTTCGAAGATGGAAGAAGCAGGTTTTAAACAGATGCTTAATGTGATTTTCAAATGTAAGATGAGAGTCCATTTTTATTCCAAGATTTGTAACAGAGGTGGAGAGGGGGATGTCTTGTCCAGAAAAGGAAATTGTTGTTATAGTTGATGTTTGTACCTGGTGAGGGGTGCCAATCAGTATGGCCTCAGTCTTGGAGCAGTTTAATTGAAGAAAGTTCTGATTCATCCATGCCCTTATTTCCTCCAGGCAGGTAGAGAGGGCAGTGAGTGAAGATGGAGATGACAATGGTGATGATGATGATGCTCCAGTCCTGATGTAAAGCTGTGTATTGTCGGCATAACAGTGAAAAGAAATGTTGAACTGATTAATAATTTGACCTAAAGGCAGCATGTAAAGGGAAAATAGCAGGGGCCCCAGAACTGACCCTTGAGGGACACCACAGGAGGCACAGACTGTCTGGGAAGTGGCATTGCAAATACTAACACATTCCAGCCTATTGGAGAGGAAAGATTTGAACCAGTCCAGGACAGTCACAGAAACCGACCTCCACATGAAGGCGGTGGAGGAGGATACTATGGTCCACAGTGTCGAAAGCTGCAGTGAGGTCAAGGAGGACATGGATGGAGGGAGAACCAGTGTCAGCAGCCATGAGGACATAATTGGTAACTCTCAGCAGTGCTGGGAAGCGCTAATCAAAAATTAGTTCCGCTATTTCTAAAGCACTTATTGATTTATTTAGGTCCACAATTTCAAAAGCACTTATGTATTACCAATGCTAGCGGACGCTAATGCTAACACGCTAACCGCCATTTTGAAGAGGGCAACTGGCGAAATAATTTTTTTAATCCAGCAGATTTGACCATTTGAACCAGTTAAGGTCAGAAAAACCTTGTGCTATAAAGGCCGCCATTTTGAAGAGGACAAATGGCGAAATAATTTTTTTTGACCATTTGAACCGGTTAAGCTCAGAAAAACCTTGTGCTATAAAGTCAGATAAGAAATGTATTTTTTCTCAGCAAAGAAATAATTGTTTTTACCGTGTTTTCATGGAAAGTCCTTATCTTCTGTGGCCGTCGCGGCCGCCATTTTGAAGAGGGCAGTGGAGAAATACTTTTAAAAATCCAGACGCGTCGCGTAGGCCGCTGAGAAACATCCATAAGTTCACCCTCCATGTTAAAAACTCTTCGTCTGACTCTTCGAAAACAAGCAATAAGGCTGCAGAGTAACACACTGGCTGCTAACTGAGAGCGCTCGCTCTAGTAAAGAGACTGAGGGGACGCTTTTTTGTCACGGACCACATCCGGCGCTGACAGGATATGGTCTGTTAGCAGTCGTCCGGGCCTGTAAATAAGTTTTTTTTCGGTTTTACTGATAGATAATTAGTTATTAGCGGTACTGCATTTTAAATAAAAATAGCACAAATCCGCGTATGAATTATAAAAGTTAGTTAATCCGCTGTAAAGCTAACAGATTATTTAGCTACGCTATAAGCGGATTAGCGCATTAGCGCTCTCTAGCGGTCGGAGCCCACCACTGACTCTCAGCAATGCAGTCTCAGTACTGTGAGTTGCTCGGAAGCCAGACTGAAACTTCTCATACAGGGAGTGTTGTTGTAGGTGGACCTGCAGTTGAGCAGCAACTGCTTTTTCCAGCATTTCAGACAGAAATGGGAGGTGTAAAATTGGGCGGTAATTAGAAAGAATGTCGGGATCCAAGTTAGATTTTTTCAGAAGAAGCCTAATGATGGCAGTTTTTAGAGGCAGTGGAACATGACCAGATTGTAGAGACTTTTTTCATTCATTCATTCATTCAACCTTTATTTATACAGGCTAGCCTCGTTGAGCCACGGGGACTCATTTACAAGAGGGACCTGTTTCACTCACACCCAGGGTCAATTTTAGAGTTACCAATCAGCCTAACATGCATGTTTTTGGACTGTGGGAGGAAACCGGAGCACCCGGAGAAAACCCACGCATGCACGGAGAGAACATGCAAACTCAACCCAGAAAGGCCCCCCGGACCGGGATTTGAACCGGGGACCTGCTCGCTGAGAGGCAGCAGCTCTACCAGTTGGGCCACCATGCTGCCCATCTTATTTATTATTTGTGTGATTAATGGGCTTATTGCAGAGTGATTGGATTTTATGAGAGACGAGGGGAAGGGATCCAGGGCGCAGGATAAAGGCTTCATTTTCTTGATGATGGTCTCCACCTCACTCTGAACAACTTCATCAAAGCTGCTCATGGACCCAGAATGCAGACGGGTAGATGGCAAACAAAGATCAGGGAGGTTGTGGAGCTGAGATCTGATAGAGTTAACTTTGTTTTTAAAGAATGAAAGGAACAGGTTGCATTTTTGAACTTGTCCTTAATAAATACACTTTAATGGTCAAATCAGCTGCATTTCACCTGGGCGGCGCAGCAAAATGCAGCTGATTTGACGTTTGCTCCAGGAGTTCCGGAGCAAGACGAAGGTGGCTTGGTATGGCAAGCCAAGTGTCTCATTAATAGCCACTTTTACCTATTAATGAGACACTTGGCTTGCCATATTAGTCGAGGGCCCTCTAGTGACTGAAAATGGTAGTGTTCAATATTTTCCGTGTCCGAATGAATGAAATTGTCAGATCTCAGCCAAAAATTGGGTTATAAATCCAGTATGGGGGGGAGGGGGACATGTATTAGTTGTTTTGGTGTATAAGTGGCAGGACTTGCTAATTTATGCAAAAAGGTGCAACTTATACAGCGAAAAATACTGTAATATTGACTAAGCAGACCAGTGTGAATTAAAACATAGTTTTAACTGAAAATGCTGTTCATTGATGAATTGATGCAAGTAATGAGGGGGCCAATTTGACTGCCACAAAAAATACACCTCTATGAGAAATCACAAACTTTCTATGTGGCTAAAATATTCAGGAGACATTACCAGTGAGTTGAAGTTGTGATCCATTTGTATAGCTTGTTTTAGATTTTTATGCATTAAAGGTAATTGTGTGTTTTTTTTAAATCATGCATCCACAAGATATATCCAATTAAACATTAAAATTCTTCATAAACCCAAACGGGCACACCACTGTGATTAAGAGATTTTATTAATGTTTTATAGCTCTTTATTTGTATTGCATTTGTAAAAAAAAATTAAATAAATAAAAAGTTAGCCTCCGTAGCAGTAATTCTTAGCTAACCAGTCTGTTACTAATTGGTCAGAGGTTATTAAGTGTACAATAAGAAACAGAATGAGAAATGGAGGTTGTGCTTAGCTGAAAGCAAAAATAAGAACATTTGTCTTTGTTGCTACACTTGGCCTCTCGTTTTCTTTTCAAATGCATCAATGCAACTTCTGTATTTTAAAATATATTTGTTTTAGTGTTTTTATTACCTTTGCTGTGATATTTTAGTTGTGCTGCCAATTGTATGGTTGGTGATTTTGAAGTGTACGATAATTGCAGTTTTCATAACTGGTCCTCATGCACTTTCTAAAATTATTTTACTTAAGTTACTACAACAGAAAAGCACTTGGGTTAGCATGTAGCATGGATAAATGGATTGGCTGTGAAATATGTTTATTGAAAATGTACGTTTCTGAGAACTGTCAGTCTCTTTTATCGGTTATCAGCACACCTAAAACTCACCCATAACTATAGAACAAATAAATACAATACTTTCTTAGTTCAAATTCACTTATCATTGAGTATGATGCAATAAAACATATTTGAAGACTATTTGACGGACAGCTGCCATGCACGTTTAAAACATGCATACTGATTTGGGTTTTACACCCAGACACAATTTTAGTCAAATGAAGCATTTATTAAACATTTAATTTAGTGTTGTCTTGTGGTTTGTTATTCTTTTGAGATATCACAGCTGATTATATTTTACTTTTTAACTTTTTATCTGATCAGGTGATATGGAAGCACCAAGGAGAGCGTCCCTCTAGGCTGGGCAACAACACACTAATAGTGAACTGGATGCCACAGATGGATCTCCTGGGTCACCCACAAGTCAAACTCTTCATAGCTCATGGAGGAACAAACGGAGTGCAGGAGGCCATTTACCACGGGGTTCCGGTTCTTGGTATTCCCCTGTTCTTTGACCAGTATGACAACCTTCTTCGTCTACAGGAAAGAGGAGCAGCAAAAATCCTCCAGTTAGGTGAAATGAACGGCCACACATTTGAAGAAAGTATAAGAGAAGTGCTGTATGAAGACAGCTACAGGCAGAACATGCAGAGACTGTCACGTTTACACAAAGATCAACCCGTATCTCCCATGAATAAGGCCATCTTCTGGGTGGAATATGTGATCCGCCATAAAGGAGCTCGACACCTGCGCACTGAAGCTTATAAGATGCCCTGGTACTCATATTATTGTCTAGATGTTTTACTTTTCTTCATAACTGTAATGGCTGTGATGGTTCTCGCAGTTTTAGCAATTTTTAGATTTCTATTCTGCAGAGGAAGAAAGAACGCAAAAAGCAAACAAAACTGACTGCAATTAAAATCTTGTTTTCTCTGTCCCGTGACATTTTGTCTAAAAATACTGTATGTTTAACTCGTTTTTTCTACAAATGCAGTGTTTCATTTTGAATATTTTGACATGTGTAAAAGTTTGTTGGACAATCCTCTGTGAACATGTAAGGTGGTGTCTGTTAGATTGACCATTTTAAATAAACTTCTTACCATTCTCTCAGATTGTGCCATCATTTAGTAACCATACACATTTTAATGTCGGCTGCAGTTTCTTTTTTTTTTAAGCTTAGATGGACCTTAACTTTGCCAAAAAATCTAAATGTTTCAAGACTGGAACGTAAATATTTTTTAAATTCAATTCACTTCAAAGTCAAAGTTTCTTTATTCGTCATGTGGTACATAAGGTGGAACAAAATTGTGTACACAGGGTCCCAGTTACGTCCAACAAAAGTATAAGTTGTAAAGAAAAACAGTAATAAGATCTAAAATATGAACTAAGAAAAATGTTAAACTAAAAATTTGCTAAGCACTAATGGTACAAAAACTATACACTGAACAGCAGCATGAACAAGTCAGCAGTGTGAGATCAGCAGCACATATTAACAATCAACTGGCATTACAGTGATTTTTTTTCACCGTGATAATCCTGGTTGGATATTCATGAGTCTAAAAGCTTCAGGGTAGAAGCTGTTCCTCAGTTTAATGGTTCTACTCTTAATGCTCCTCAACCTCCTGCTTGAGGGGACCGGGGCAAAAAGTGTGTGTGCTGGGTGAGTGGGGTCTTTCATGATGCCGGTGGCCCTCTTCCTGCATCTGGAGGTGTAAATGTCTTTGATGGTGGGGAGACTGACTCCAACAGTCTTCTGCGCAGCCTTCACCACTCTCTTCAGAGCTTTTCTTTCTGCAGCTGTGCAGCCTCCATGCCACACGTTGATGCTGGAGCACAGGATGCTCTCCACTGCACACCTGTAGAAAGGGGTGAGAACTGAGCTTCCCAGACCAGCTCGCCTCAGCCGTCTGAGGAAGTACTCATGAGCGGTTAAAGAATATTTACCTTAAATGATAAAATATTTTACGGTTATAAAATGTGTTATGATCAGTGTTAGTGAGATCAACAAGTGTTTTATGATGCATCTCATTCATCAGTTCACACAGTCAGAATACAGCACTTCAAAAATACTTTATATATGCAGCAATTATTTTGCTTATGTCACACATCAAAAAGCATATCAACGTAATGGAGAGTTCAGGACGCATTGACATGATCTGGACTGGAGAACAAACAAATAGGATTTTGACGCAAAGGCTTCAAGATCAAATACGTTCAAATGGAAAACGTTTTATGCTTTGGTGCTTCTGAATGATTGGTAAAATTATATAATGCAGAGACTTAAAGGAATCCCTTTTGGTTTATATTTGTTGGATAAGGATGTTGTAGTTAGTTCATGGCTGCTCCCTTCTTCAGTAGTTGCCACATTGAGCAAAGTCATAGTGGTCCTGCTGCTCAGAGTGGTGTCTGGTGTCTTTTATCGTTAAACAAACCACCTCTACTGCCTCATCAACAGGAATGCACGTAGAGTGCTGTAACGTCGAAAGAGACCATTGTTTCATCAGTCTCCATGATGACATCCCTCACCTTATCCACAAAGTCCATGATGTTCTGTACGTGATGTTCTGAGCTGCCAGCTAAAGGGATGAGACGCCAGATAATTGGAAAAGTTGTGACGTTTGTTGTTTTTAGTGGTGCACTTTCTCTTTTGCTGAATGCATAGTTAGTTTTATCAACCAAGAAAAAATATATATCATATTTTGATAAACAAGTGCGGGTCCATTTATTAATCAAACAACTGTCACTTCAGTCAGTGTTAAAAAAGACCACATTCTGATGTTCTTCCTTTCATCTTCTGAGCAGGTATACACTTGCTAAATAACTTCCACTTCTCTCACGTAAGTGTGTGTATGTGTGTATGGTATGTCTTAGTGACAGCAAGGTAAAGATGATCTCAGACTGTTACAGCAGGATTCTGCAGTTGACAGATAAAGACCTTTAAAAATAAATAAGTCGCCCTGTGCCAACCTGTTTCAGTGTGGGTTATTTGACTTATCTGTCAGTATAATCATTCACCGCTCTCTTCAGGATCACACACTGACCTTAGTGCACAAGGGGCAGCTAAAGATGGCTTATCAGAGACAAAACAGCTGATTAGATGCTCCATACATTCAGTCTGCCTTTGATTTATCTTTTTTTTATCTGATGCATGTATACACTATTTGAATATAGCTGAAGGCCTGTTTAAATAAATGATTAAAAGAAGAATAAAATGAGGTCATTGCAGCCCAACATGAGATATTTAAACCTGCAGCTGCTTACAATAACTGTTTGTGCACTGGTATAAACGTTTTTTTTTTTTTTCAATGTGCTACACAGCACAACCATTGCTTTAACAACTGCAAAATTTAAAACAGCTTTGGAAATGTTTCTGTGGCACAAAGCTCCTATTTTAAATTGCATTTGTTTAAATTGTTTGTTCCCATGCTGCTTTAGTTGGAAAATACATTAGCATTAAAACTGGTAGAAATTTTACAATTAGTTGTGAAGTTATGGTTAGGAAAAACAACAAAAATGTTTGCTGTGACTTTGTATGAACATTTAATTAATGAGTTGAAAATCTCTATTTTGAAAATATAATGAAAAAAAGTGTTTGAAATAATTTTCTCCAGTGTGTTTCATCAAAGTCCAGTTTATTTCCCAAGTCGTTCACAGGGACAAACAAACATTCACACTCTCACTCAGAACTAGAAACAGTTTTAGAGTTGTCTATCAGCCTTGCATGCAGGTTTTTGGTCTGTGAGAGGAAACTGGAGTATCCAAAGAAAAACCACACGTGCACAAAGAGAACTCACAAACTCCATCCAGAAAGGTCCCAGGCCAGGATTCAATCCTGCAACCTTTCTGCTGAGGGGTGATGGCTCTACCAACTGCGCCACTATGCCACCCTATTAACTAAACATTAAACAAGAAACAGAATATAATTTTTATCTTATACAGTTTGACAAAGCGCAATGTGTGCACAAACAGATACTTTATATATTCACAAATATGAGCACATTCATTTTTCCTCTCAGGCTACGTTTGTTTTACCGGTAATTATTATTATATTTTTTGGATAAACTATTTATCTTAAGTAGCTCCCTGACATTGTAGCCAGTGCCACCTATAACTTCGATCAAATGCCATAATGTGAAGCAGTAACAAAAAAAGACAATGGCTCCTAATTAAAAAGAAAAACATTCAACAAGATGAGAAATTTAGATAATTTAGCTTTCAGACTTTTGTAACAACCCCAAAAAGTCAAACTGTGAATGTTCATTTGTAACATGAACTTCACAGAACATGTCAAAAACAGACATTTACCAAGAAAAGAAAGGGAAGGTCCATATGGGACGAACTTTTGCTCTTTGTTCGTTTGCACTTTTTATTTGTAAAATAATACTTTGTTGGAACACTGTAATCACACAACTGTAACCAAGATGAAATCACTAAATGCCAAATTTAAGCCTCTGCAGGACTCCAGCTTTCAAACCCAATCAAACCATGAGCTTTACTTTACACAGTGGTCTCTGACTGAAATTGTAGCTCTGTTATGTGTTGTTCTGTAAGAAGTTCAATTTGCTGTATTGTATTTTCACATTTTAGTTTTAAACTTATATGAAAGTGCTTTACTCTTGATGTGTTTCTACTTATATGAAACACTGAAATGTTGAGTTCAACACACGTGGAGAATTATGCAACACCCATTTCCTTCCATATGCTTTCTTTTATGCAGCATCCAGTTGACTACTGATTGGATGTAGTCAAATAAAATCTGTATTATTCATATCACTGCAAAAGCATAAACTGTAGTTTAAACTTTGAAGTACTATTCATGACAGGAAGGAGGGTGGTAAAAGCATAGCTACAGTTTTCAAGGTGTCTGAGCATTTATACATTTATTATTTTTGCTTTGACTTTAAAACCTTTTCAACAGCGCAATTAAAAATCAATTAAATGGTAAAAATAGTAGCTGTAATAGTAGAAATAGGAGGCATAGTGTGTCATTTTATTTTTAATGTTGTTTCACGTTAGAATATCACTGCAAGGAAATAAATCTTGAAATGTAATTTATTTAGATTACACTGTTGAGTTATGTTTATTGCATTTATGATTCAATGCAACAAACTAAATAAAATGTAAAAGCTAACAGATCCTTGGGATATTTAGTTTATTTACATAATGATTTTCGTTGCTGGATGTTCGGCCCATGAGCTGCTGGCTTAAACTGCGCCCCCCTGAGCAGTTTAGTTGAAGAGCCCTAAACAGTCAATTCATAAAAAATAAAAAATAAACTAGGTCAGTACTAAATACACAACAGCTTGTTCTTGCTACATGAATTTGGTGGATGACTTTTTCAGGTTTAGGCATGCAGTCTTTGGTTTATATTTTACATAGTGTAAAGTCATGCACGTGTAACACAAACCAAAATATTTAATGTGTTGTACATGGTACTTATTCAAAAAGTCCAATTACTGCTTGCAACTTATTCCTATCTTTTCTGCAGTGAGTATAGTACACTGTATTGGACTGTTCTGTTTTAACATCAACTTATTCTGCAAAATGTAAACAAATGCACAATCCAACCACAGAAAGAACTGGAGTTGTTTAACAAAGAACTGGTCTGAGAAATATCAAGCACACAAGCTGCCCTCTGCACTCACACACTGTAAAATATCCCACACAGGATCAGTTTAAACTATAATTGCAGCCCCAGGCCCCAAACATAAACTCGTTATTTTCAACTCCCATGTAGTCTGCACTGTATAATGACCTGGTTGCACATCCAACACATTTTCATGTTTTAAACCTAGTTTAGAGCCAAACATTTGTCTTGAGTTCTACAGAAGTCCCAAATCCACCCTCAGAAAAATACCGTGCCAGGGTTTAATGAGAAATTTAATACCTATGGGATCTGCAAAAAAAAGTATATGTGTTGATTCCCAAATATTTTTCAGGCTGCTCACAGAAGCTCCTACTTAGCTATGATATTAACCGGCCTGACGTTACTGCAGTTTTCATTTTTATTGACACTATCTTTATGTTGTTCTTGCAAGTGAAACTTAAAATTGTGTGTACTTCACAGTAAAATGGAAACATATTCTGATTTCGTCAAAAGTTAAAGAGGATTTGCTCAGCTTTTTCCCTCTCATGTTTTAAATAAAAACAAGTTCAGAAAAAAAAAACCATAGCAGAAATTAGTGTGAACCTAAATGCACGAATAATTCATTTTTTTTATATTTGCAACAACGTGTGAAATGTGATGTTTGTCTTTGGTTGTTCTGTAGTAGTTATGTTATGTAATTTTGAAACAGAAAAGAGCAGCTTAGAAGATTTAACGTAAGGACTTGTTGAAACATTGTTCATTGTTGGGCCAATAATTTGTGATGATGTAAAAGCACAGATGTAAATTTTCAGTTGTGAACTTCATGTTGATTCTTTATCAGAATATCTCTTTGATTTTTGTTTTGTCACACAATTTGATCATTCACACTGTTATTAAAGGAAAAAAAAACTCACAACCTCACATTGTGAGAGACAGCTCTGTTCATCAGGCAGTCAGGATGCTAAACACTCTGCCTGCTCTGCCTCCCCTCCCATTTGAACTGCCTTAACACAAAAAACTTTCTCACACATTACCACACAACACATTTTGGCAGCACAGTGGCACAATTGGTAGAGCTGCTGCCTCTCAGCGAGCAGGTCCCTGGTTCAAATCCCGGTCCGGGGGCCTTTCTGGGTGGAGTTTGCATGTTCTCTCTGTGCATGCATGGGTTTTCTCCGGGTGCTCCGGTTTCCTACCACAGTCCAAAAACATGCATCTTAGGCTGATTGGTGACTCTAAAAAATTGACCCTGGGTGTGAGTGAGACAGGTCCCTCTTGTAAATGAGTCCCCGTGGCTCAACGAGGCTAGCCTGTATAAATAAAGGTTGAATGAATGAATGAACACAAAGATTTTAACACTGGACTCTGTGTCATCAAACGGGTTATTCACTAAACTCTCGGTCATGTGCTCATTCAGTTTGCACTACTTCTCATATTTGCACTAATGTTTGTATTACATTACTGCCTATAGTCATACTACTGTTTACATTCACTGTTTACATTTATTAATACTGTTTACATTTATTACTACTGTTTACATTTATTACTACTGTTTACATTTACACTACTTTTATATCTACACTACTGCTGATACATATACAGTATTCTCTGACTAGCCTTATTTAAGGATGCCCAATGTGCCTTATGTGCCTTACTGCATATGCCACTTTGCCTCTATACCAACATCAACTACCTCATACATATACTGTGTACATTAACTCATATGCTGCTTTGCCACTCTTTGCAAATGTCAATGCTAGAACCTTCAGTTTATTTTATAGATATACTTTTTATACTACTATGCAAAAACTCAGGACAGTATTACACTTTTATTATTTCATTTTATGCTTATGTTCATTAAATGTTTAGTGTTTTAGTGTTGGTGTAAATTTTCATACTTTTATACTACTATGCAAAAACTCAGGACAGTGTTACACTTTTACTATTTTATGCTTATGTTTATTAAATGTTTTAGTGTTTTAGTGTTTAAATGGTTACTGTTGCACCGAGGGACTGAGAGAAACGCAATTTCAATCCTGTGTATGTCCTGTACATATTGCAGTTCTGACAATAAAGTTGACTNCTGGACTCTGTGTCATCAAACGGGTTATTCACTAAACTCTCGGTCATGTGCTCATTCAGTTTGCACTACTTCTCATATTTGCACTAATGTTTGTATTACATTACTGCCTATAGTCATACTACTGTTTACATTCACTGTTTACATTTATTAATACTGTTTACATTTATTACTACTGTTTACATTTATTACTACTGTTTACATTTACACTACTTTTATATCTACACTACTGCTGATACATATACAGTATTCTCTGACTAGCCTTATTTAAGGATGCCCAATGTGCCTTATGTGCCTTACTGCATATGCCACTTTGCCTCTATACCAACATCAACTACCTCATACATATACTGTGTACATTAACTCATATGCTGCTTTGTCACTCTTTGCAAATGTCAATGCCAGAACCTTCAGTTTATTTTATAGATATACTTTTTACACTTTTTATACTACTATGCAAAAAACTCAGGACAGTATTACACTTTTATTATTTCATTTTATGCTTATGTTTATTAAATGTTTAGTGTTTTAGTGTTGGTGTAACTTTTCATACTTTCATACTACTACTATGCAAAAACTACTATGCAAAAACTCAGGACAGTATTACACTTTTATTATTTCATTTTATGCTTATGTTTATTAAATGTTTCAGTGTTTTAGTGTTTAAATGGTTACTGTTGCACCGAGGGACTGAGAGAAATGCAATTTCAATCCTGTGTATGTCCTGTACATATTGCAGTTCTGACAATAAAGTTGACTTTGACTTGACTTTGATTGTGTCCTGTTAGGGATACAGTGTGAGATATGATTTTTTTTTTTACCTCTTCTTTCTCTTTTCCTTATCTAATGAAAAAGGCAGCGCCTCTCATGAGGCTGCAGCCTCAGACACCCTGTCTTCCCATGTCTGTCTTTTTCATTCAACCTTTATTTAAACAGGTTAGTTCCCATTGAGTCTTGAGGACTCATTTACAAGAGAAAGCTGTTTTTTTGTTCGCTACTTTTACCTTTTGACTGTCCTTCTGGTTGCCATCCATCCATCCATTATATTTTACCCGCTTCTTCCATTTTTGGGTCACGGGGGGTCACCAGTGCCCATGTCCAGCAATCACTGTGCGAGGGGCGGGGTACACCCTGGACGAGTTGCAATTCCATCACAGGGCCACAAACGAGACAAACAACCATTCAGTCTCTCACTCACACCTAGAGACAATTTAAAGTCACCAATCAGTCTAACGTGCATGTTTTTGGTCTGTGGGAGAAAACCCACGCATGCACGGAGAGAACATGCAAACTCCACCCAGAAGGGTCCCCGGCCCGGGATTTGAACCAGGGACCTGCTCACTGAGAGGCAGCAGCTCTACCAGTTGTGCCACCATGCTGCCCCCTTTTGGGGGCCATTTTATATTAATTTGTAAAAATTTAAAAAAATCGGTACACATCCTTTATGATTGTCTATTGTTGTCATTGTTGTCCACTGTTGTCATCACTCTTTGTTAATATCAGGTCTCTCTTGTAAATGAGTCCCCGAGGCTCAATGGGATTAACCTGTGTGAATAAAGGTTGAATGAATGAATGTTGACTATGTTGTTTGGTTGTGTGGCATATGTCCTGCGGACATTGAACACACCACACGGGTGCTGGGATGTGATTGGGTCTGGGGCTGGCTACCTGTATAAAACGGGCCCAGCCCTCATGGTTGACACACGTCATCCGCCTTCCGGCGGCGTTTGCTGGCTGTGTCGCGCTAGCGTTAAGGTGCACGGTCGCGATGATCTACTGTTCTCGCGACCACATTTACAAGCTTCCTGTTTCCCTCTCCTGCTAGAGGTGGAACTCGGTGGTGAGTAAAGCGCCAGTTTTCTTCTGTTCTCTTACATGTTCAGCTTTTAATTCTAAATATTTATTGTTTTAGTCCCTGGTGTTTGTCCTTGGCGTCCATCTGCCTGCTGTTTGTCTTATGGTATTCGTTTACCTGCTGTCCCGACTGGTTTCTGTCCTCCATCTGAGTCGTCCATCGACTGGTCCTGTCGCTGTGTTGGTGCCCGCTGTCTGGACGGCGTGGGGCGAGCTGCGTCACGCGTCCTGTGGGCTGAACTGGGCCGATTGATGCCCAGCTCGGACTAAACGAAACGTACAGGTGTTAGTTTGAGTGATGTCTCTTCTGGTGCGACGGATCCTACCAGGGTGGACCCAGGACTGCTGCTGCTTGACTGATCGAGCATCTCTCAGGCAGTAACTCTGGTGTATGATTTTGTGTGTGAGGTTGTCCCGTTTTTAGAGTATTGCACTGAATTGCACTTTTATTGTTGTTTGGAGCCATAATTGTCCTTTTAAAGTTGTGTGCTTTTTAGCTCCATTTTTAAATTAAACGAAACAATTGTGCAATTTGTTGGTGTCTGTGTGAACTTGTCTCACGCCTCATCTGCAACAGATCTGTGTGCCTTAAGGTTAACTGTTTTAGTGAAGTTATTTTAACACATTTTATTTTTATTAGAAATAGTATTTTTAAAACTAAAGTTGCCTATTTTTATACATACCCATCCGGCTACAGTTGTTTGTGTTTCTTTGGACGGGCTGTACTGAAATTAAATTTTGCTGTGCTTTGGTGCAATGACAATAATGACTTCTCTGCTTCTGATCCATTATTTTTACCTGTTTCAATCTTTATGGGTCACAAGGGGTGGAGGGCACCCTGGGCATGTCTCCAGTCCATCACAGGGAGATATAGAGACAGTGAACTCACACATGAAGACTTGGCAATTGTTTTTACACTGGATGCCCTTCCTGATGTAAGGCTAGCAGGGTTTGCTTTAATTTTTGACGTGGGTGGGGTGTCAACTTCACTCAGCTCTAGCAGGGCACTGGGGTGTCCAGTGGAACAGATGGTGGGTGTTAAGGGTCTTGCTCAAGGACCCAGAGTGGGGCAATTGAGGGTGGAGGCAGGTGTGGGTGCTTCACATTTCCCTCCCACATTTTGATGTTGGTCTGGGGGCCTTCCGATCACATGATCATCTTCTCTAACATCTGCATCACCACTCCCCCCGTTATTGTGGTGGCCGCTGTGGATGAGTGGTTAGAGCAATCATCCTCCAGTGGGAAAGTCTGAGGTTCGATTCCACCAGCAGTCACATGTTGAAGTGTCCCTGGGATAGACAATGAACCCCTCATTGCCTCCAATGTGTGTCCCATCAGTGTATGAATGTGATAAAACACTGATTATTCTTTGTACAGATCTAGTAGAGTGCGTAAATGTGGGCACAGATTGTGTAGTAAAGCACTTTGAGCATCTTGATTAGATAGAAAGGCACTATATAAGTACAGTCCGTTTACCATTTATTGATGACGACGACAATAATAATAATAAAAGTAAAATGCTTGTCTCCTCTTGTTTAGCAGCCATAGAATTGTTCTTTTATTAGATAGTTTAACATCTACAATATGTGCCTTATATTGTAAAGTTAAAGCAAAAAAAACCCATTCACACAACACATTATTTTTACTTGTTATTTTCTTTTTTCAAGCCAAGATTCCTCTTTTTTGGCAACCTTTCTAAACAAGTTATATTTAGTCATATAAATTAGTATTCCCATGCTAAATGAGGCCTGTCCAAACAGTGATATAAATCTTCATTTTTCTTCACTGAGCACTGTGCAGTGCTAGCCTGGTTAAAACCAGACCCTTGTCCTTCACTTCGCTTCGTACTAGGGTCTGGGACTTCTCCCATAGACAATGATTTCTCCAGTAGATTTTTGACCGGACCAATCAGAGAACAGAAGGCGGAGTTTTAAACGACGTCGACTGACGTCGTCGGTTAAAATGGCTGCCGCCACGAAGGAATTTTCAAGAAAAAAATGTAAAAAAAAAACTATTATTTCTTCGCTGAGAAAAAATATATTTCTTAGCTGACGTTATATCAGAAGTGTTCCTGAGCTTAACAGTTCCTAAATCAATTCACGAAATTCATTCATTCAACCTTTATTTAGTCAGGTAAATCTTATTGAGCTTCGAGGGCTCATTTACGAAAGCGACCTGCTACAAACTAAAGACCTAAACTAAAGAAAAGGTCAAATCTGCTGGATTTAAATTGTTTCGGTTTGACATTTTCCAAACAGCCTCGGGTGCGCTACGAAAATAAATTATAAAAAATCGAATTTTATCTCAAATGTTTCATCCAGGCCAACAGTCAGTAAATTAGAGCCATATAATTACACACTGGTAGCAGAAAAAATATCCACCGAGTGGTTTCTGAGCTATTTATCTGAATAGTTAGCCTGGACCTCGCCAGGCTAAACTAACAAAACTCCGCCTTCTGTTCTCTGATTGGTCCGGTCAAAAATCTACTGGAGAAATCTTTGTCTATGGGAGAAGTCCTAGCCTGGCCCTCGCCTTCCTGCACAGCTCAGCTCAATTCTCATTTCCCTTCACTGCACAGTCTGGGACTGTGCAGTGAAAAAAAAAAAAAATCCCTTATCTGGAGTTTTCTTTTGTGTTTTTGCCAAAAGTCAAGTGATCGCTCGCTCCCTCCTCCTCTCCCTCCGCTGAGTGAAATGAACAAGGAAATGACTGAGGTTGTCACGAGAGAATTAAAGAGTCCCATCAGATTTCCTGGTCTTCTGGTGTGTTGGACCAGCGATCCATGGTTTCATTTTATTTTATTAGAACGTTTTATTAACATATAAACACAGAATATCCAAAGGCAGCGAGAGAAAATTCAGCAGGAGGCGGAGCTGAAGTCAAGTTCAGAAGACCACGGGGGAGCGCGCAGCCAACGAGCAGCCGCATGTTCTCATTCAAAGCGATGCAAAGCGATGCAGGACTGTTTTATATGTGACACAAATGTATTAATTTCCCCTTCTTAATCCCTTATCTGGAGTTTTCTTTTGTTTTTTTGCCAAAAGTCAAGTTATCGCTCGCTCCCTCCTCCTCCTCTCCCTCCGCTGATGCTTCAGGTTGTCACGAGAGAATTAAACTCGTGTTCGTTGCTGCCCGAGTCCCATCAGATTTTCTGGTCTTCTGGTGTGTTGGACCAGCGATCCATGGTTTTATTTATTTATTTTATTAACATATAAACACAGAATATGCAACGGCAGCGAGAGAAAATTCAGCAGGAGGCGGAGCTGAAGTCAAGTTCAGCAGACCACGGGGGAGCAGCCATCAGCAGAGGCCACGCCTCCAGCAAGAATCGTTTCTCTATGGAGAAAGTCCAGACCCTAGTCCGAAGCGAAGTGAAGGACAAGGGTCTGGTTTTAACCAGGCTAGTGCAGTGCAGACTTATTTTTAAATTTCTTGGTACTTCTGAACAGATTGAGAACTTCTTCTTCTTCTTCTTATAAATGTGGGAGTTCTAGGTTTGCCAGCCACACTCACTTTCTCCACAGCTGCAGTTGATCCCAATCCTCCACCACGCTATACCTGCATCTGATTTGGAGGACAACTCTGCTGGGTATAAAAACATCTGCCAGACATTCCTCCAGCGCTGGGACATTATCAAACCTTTGGTAAAGGTAATGGACAGCCACTAACCTGTCTCTAGATATTTTGTATCAAAACCTTGTGTGATCTACTGCAGTGACTTCCAAGTCCTAAAACCTTCAAGTCTTCTAAGACCTCCTTGTTCCTTGTGACTGCTCCTCACCCTGTCCCATGAATACCAAGAACATACAGCCTGGAACTGCTCCTCTTTCCACCATTACTCACCTCCTCTGTGACAAAGCTAATTTGTGAAAGCCTAAGACCTCTCCTCACTCTCCTCTCTGGCTCCACCTCAAAGAAACATCTCTGTAAGAACTGACTCCACCAATTATTGAACGTTATCCAGCATAAGTCTGAAGGGAAATCCAGATAGTCGCCTTGTCCCTTTTCCCCTTACAACCCTGAGACTTGTACTTGTAAATACAGACACCTTTAGTACTTCCTGACTCTATTTCTCAGTCTGCCACTTGGGGTGAGAGCATATCTAAAATCATGTTAATCTTCCTCAACAAAACACAGATTGTATTAAAGCGTGGTTGTTCTTCAGTGTGAAGGACTATGAACATTATTCTAAAAACATACAATTTGAACATATTACGCCCATTCTCCATAACCTTCATTGGCTTCCTGTCGCCTACAGAATTCAGTACAAAACTGCTCTCATTACACATCAATGCTTACACGGAACTTCACCAGATTATCTGAAGGATATTCTTATTCCATACTCATCCACCCGTTCGCTGCGGTCACAGAACAGCAATCTCCTTCACATTCCGAGAACCAAATTAAGGACCATGGGAGACCGGGCTTTCAGTGTGGCTGCCCCCCACCTGTGGAACTCTCTTCCTGACTGTCTAAGAGCCCCACAGTAGCCCTGTTTCCATCCATTTTCATTTCGAATTTTGAGCTACCTCGCAAATATGTAAATACAAATTAATGCAGAGCATAAGTGTTTCCATCTACTGGCTTGAAGCGCTTTTTCCAAGCCGCGCACAGCGTCATTACGTCAGACGTCAGCGTCATTACGTCAGACGTCAGCACTGCGCATGTCTACAGTAGACCAGAGAGTAAACAGGAAGTAGCGGTTGAAAACAGAACCCGGTCACACATCTCGTCAAAATGGGGAGAATATTTCAGGTACGTGCTGCTGTCGGGCGAGTTGTATTTATTCTGTCATGCCAACTAGTTTTAGCGAGTTACATGTTGTTCGGAGCGGAAACAGCTGATCAGTCACGTGACGTGAATGTGCGCTACGGCAGCACGAGTCGGCAAATGTGTTTCCATCTGTCGTTTTGCGCAGCTGCTCGGTTTCGCAGCTCCCAAAAACCACCTCAAGCGAGCGTATAAACTTTTTGGCGAATTTCAGAAAGTAACTTCGTATTTTGCCGTTTCCATTAAGCTTTTCTGCTGCGATACTTCAAAATGCGCACCTAGAAACCTTGATGGAAACACGGCTAGTCTGTGGTTGACTTTAAGAGCGACTTGAAGACCTTTCTTTTCGACCAAGCATACTCTACCTCCTCATGATTCTACTTTTGATCTTAGCTGATATTGTTATTGATTTTAATTGTTTTATTATTTGTTTTATTGTCATTTAATTCTGTTGCTCCTTGTAGCACTTTGAGATTTTCATTAATGAAAAGTGCGTTATAAATTGAATTCATTATACACTAATACAAAAAATGGTTCATAGCACAACGTTCCAATTTAAGCATTTACCAGTGTAATTTTGAAGGTTTAGGATTTTGGAAATTTGCTCTTAATTAGGTCCTCTGCTCTTAGAATGACTCTTTAATAATAATTTCTCACTGATTCTCCAAACTACCATATTTTCTGTAATATAAATCACAGTTTTTTTGCATAATTTGCATGCCCTGCAACTTATATTTTTTTTGCTGAGATATGACTGTTTTCATTCATTCTGACTGAAAAAAAAAGCAGTGCCACTTTCAGTCACTTGATGGCAGCAGAGTAGTAGTAGTAGTATGGCATGCCGTTGTATCATGTAATAGGTAAACGTGGCTATAATGACAAATTCAAAAAAGTTCAAGACAAAAAACGGACTTCATTTATTATACTTTATACTTTTTTTCTTGAACTTTTTTGAATTGACCATGTCCTGGATGACTGAGAATCTTCACAAGCTATTAATGATATAATCGGCTTGCCATAGTTGCCCCCATTGTTCTGCTCGCTGCTTGGACCGACCATCAAACCAGCTGCACTGCCCCAGCGAAATGCAGCTAATTTGACCATTAAAGTGTATTTATTAAGCAAACATTAGACTGAGACACACCTTTACTATAATTTCGAACAAACAAATAATTGTTTAGGTATCCGGAATGTATCATGGACAGATCCTCCCTGCCTCAGTCTCAACATGCAACATGTAACTGTCCTTATGTGCTTATGGTATGGTTTTTACTGTGTCATGCGGTGTCTTGCAGACAAAATGTGATACATTTTTTTTAATACTAATGCTGTAACCCCCATGTTTACTTACCTTTTTTTCACACCTTTGACCTTCATCCCGAGACGGATGAGAGAGGCCGCGCTGAAGAACATGTCATGTGTTTGAATAAGCAGCAGCTTTACATTCTCTACCCCTCTTCTGGATGACTGTGTATACATGATCACGTTGTATTGGTGAGAACTGGTGCAATGTTAATAAAAGCTCTTGTATCTTGTATCTTGTATTTTGTTAAATTTTGAAGAAATTCCATTCCGCCTCCTCTTTTCCTCCTTCTGCGCGCTCCCGGAGCACCAAGGCAGCAAAACAATTTTTGAAATTCAGCTGATTTGACCATCAAAGTGCATTTATTAAGCAAGTGTTGGACTGAGACACACTATAATTTCAAGCAAACAAATTATTGTTTTTAGGCGTTTATCTTGTAAAATTTTCATAGCGACTCGTCGCATGGACGCATTTACTTTTGCGTTTCAGCTTTTGAAATAGGGTACAGCTGATTTGACCGTCAAAGCAAAAGTTAAACTAAAACACACTTTAATATAATTTCAAGCAAACAAATAATTGATTTTTTAAGTGTTAATCTTGTTAAATTCTTGTTAAAGTCCTCCCGTGCACGCTCCCACGGCTGCCATTTGGCAGTCCATTGATTTTTGGCACAACACTGGCCCACATTTTCTGGTTGTCACCAGTGATGCGTAACAAACGCAATGCGTCAGCAGTGGCCCAAAATAGATGCGACGTATACGGCAAAGTGACGTATTTATGGATTTTTCCACTTTATTAGCTAAATATGGACAGATGCGACTTATAGGGTGGAGTGCCATGTACGGCAGAAAATACGGTAATTAACTGACTGTTGTATGCTGCAGGAAAGGCAATAACTACTCAAATGATGCATACAATCCTACTTTTAATAAAACTTTGAAAGTGTATTTGTTTTTTAAGGGTGTTAATTTTGCTTTTCAGAATGAATGTTTTTATTAGAATGGGTAAAATAGGGTGTTTTATTAAAAAAGAATTACTATTCAAATACAAATCCTAGTGGATAATTTTTTTGTTTGTAAGTTGGTCATTATAATTTTGGCAACTTGGGCTGAAGCTGTCTGTAGTGATGACTTTTTCTTCATGTTGAGGAAGACTAATGGAACTTACTGTTGATAAGATAATGTTGGCACTTCCTCTGTCTGGAATGTATCAGGAGAGAAAAAAAAGAGTTCAATGTGTCAATGTGTACACTGAGACTAAAAAAATCCCCTTTAAACACTGATTCAGCACACTTTAATGTCTGCTGACTGAGTTGTACATACTGTACATAAACATTTGTTGCTGTATTTAAAGTACATTTGGCACTTGAGTGCCTATGCACACATGTTTGAACAAGCTTTACAGTCTGCAGATTAGTAAAAATGTCAGACAGTGTCTTAAAAACCTTTTGTTTTTATCAAGATCATAACATTTTGTATTGTTATAAAAGTGGAAAGTGGATGTCAATAGATCTTTTGTTCTCCAATGCTCTGGCTTAAAATCTACTACAGTTTCTCATCAAATGACAGATTACTAATGCCTCTTTTCCACCGCTCGGCTCGGCTCGGGTTGGATCGGCTCAGGTCGGCTCAGTTCGGGTCGGGTCACATCTATGTTCTGTTTCCACAGCTTTTTTGTACCCCTTCTGTGGGCGGGGTCCAGAATCCTACTCGTCTTACCACATGGTGGCAGTAGTGTTCCTCAAGCTATTTACTACAGTACTAGCCACCACTAGAAGAAGAACACAATAAAGACTTTGTATCACATATTATCAATTCTATCAAAAACCACATAGCTGATATTTTTCAAAAAAATCTAGTGTGATCACAACATGTTCATATACGAAATGTATCCTGTTGGAGTTATTTGAAATAAAATTCAATGTTTTATAGACATAAATGTGTCAACCTACGTCCATTATTTTCTACTTTGTATCACATATTATCAATTCTATCAAAAACCACATAGCTGATATTTTTCAAAAAAATCTAGTGTGATCACAACATGTTCATATACGAAATGTATCCTGTTGGAGTTATTTGAAATAAAATTCAATGTTTTATAGACATAAATGTGTCAACCTACGTCCATTATTTTCTACTTTGTTTCACATATTATCAATTCTATCAAAAACCACAAAGCTGATATTTTTCAAAAAAATCTAGTGTGATCACAACATGTTCATATACGAAATGTATCCTGTTGGAGTTATTTGAAATAAAATTCAATGTTTTATAGACATAAATGTGTCAACCTACGTCCATTATTTTCTACTTTGTTTCACATATTATCAATTCTATCAAAAACCACAAAGCTGATATTTTTCAAAAAAATCTAGTGTGATCACAACATGTTCATATACGAAATGTATCCTGTTGGAGTTATTTGAAATAAAATTCAATGTTTTATAGACATAAATGTGTCAACCTACGTCCATTATTTTCTACTTTGTTTCACATATTATCAATTCTATCAAAAACCACAAAGCTGATATTTTTCAAAAAAATCTAGTGTGATCACAACATGTTCATATACGAAATGTATCCTGTTGGAGTTATTTGAAATAAAATTCGAATTTTTATAATTTATTTTCGTTGTGCAAACACAGGTTTTGGAAAAAGTCAAAGCGAAACTACTTTAAATGCAGCACATTTGACCATACGTGACAATATTAAAGCGTGGTTAAGCTCAGGAGCCCTCGTACTATTAAAGTCAGCTATGAAATATATTTTATATCTGTTCATTGAGCTACATTTAAAGACATAAAGCCGCCCGCGCGCCGCGTGTTGCTCGTGGCGAACCTATTTTTTTAAAATCCTGCAGTTTTGAGCAGTACGTGATTTTATTAAGGACACGTTCAGCTGAAGACCCATCTTTGCTATAAATTTAAAAAATAATAATTGTTTTTACCGTGTTTATCATGTAAAAGTCCTGCAGTGATCGCGTCCCTCGCTTCCGTAAAAACAGCTCTCGTCTCCTCCTTCCTACTTCCGGAGCGGGTGAGCTCGCTTCAGTACCCCTCTGAAACCAGCCCGATAATCTCAGGAAATCTCGCGCGGCTCCGCTCGGAATAGCCGGTGGGAAAGGATGAAAGGGGGTCTCTGCGACGCACATATGACGTAACATCCGACCCGAGCCGACCGGTGGAAAAGGGGCATAAGACCCACTCATGCATCTGACTTTATTTTGCAGCCAAGTTTTTCGAATGATATG
>JBBPBX010004737.1:63123-75255 GCA_038048925.1 Garcialebias charrua
AGAGAGAGAGAGAGAGAGAGAGAGAGAGAGAGAGAGAGAGAGAGAGAGAGAGAATCAACCTTTAGGTTTGTTTTAAAGCTTCTACTTTTTCCAGAAGCTCAACATGACATTTATCTTGAGCAATATGAAGGTTAAGAATCTACAGTTAATCCATTTTGTTGGTTTTACATTTACAATAAAAACATGTAGATGGCAGCTCTTGTGGATTTATTTTAAAGGGTAGGAATTAAACTGAAGGTATCATGAAGTTGCACTAACAGTACCATCTCTTCACAATAGGTAAATAAAAACAAATGTCACTGTGTAATTTTACTCTTTTACCTTATGCACGGTCATTGAGGGTAAAGGTATTAAAATTCCCTATACAGTCTGATGTGTATCAAATGAGTGAACTTAAAATCAAGTTTTTAAAAAAAAAACACACACACCAGTGATGCTTTTTTTTCATGGCTGAAGATGTCTTAAACAACTAAAACTGAAAAAATTAATAAATTATGTTTTCATGACAGCTTTTATAATCCAGAGCCAGCATAAAACTCTGGCCCCTTGTTTTATGGTAAACCTAATTAATGCAGCAGCATACAATGTTTTATGTACTCAGCTGTGCTCTTTTCAGACTACAGGAATGTTTCCATTACTACACCTTGAAATGTGTCAATCTACATCTGATGATGTGCCAGTTGGCCGGTGGCCAATCTGATCCACACCAAGCTGCTCCAGCAATGACAGAAATAGAAAAGCTTAAGAATGATGGACCTTGTTTTTTCTGGATGGTGAGAGTGGATGACTGATCTGTTGTTTTTGTAATGATTTCCTTATTCTAAACTCAGAGTTTAAGATGCTGAAACCCAAGGGACTGGCAAACACAAGTCATAAACGTTAAGTGGATTATTTACAAAGATAAGTTTGTCAAGGGGTCTGGGAGGATCTGTGGAAGACAAGAAATGGTCAGTATAATTCTTTGGAGATACAGTTTATAGAGTAGTGCTTTATCTTGTTTACTGTGTTACTGTTTGTTGCAGTATTGGACAGAAAGTGTCCATAAGGTAAGAAGGGAGTAACTGTTGGAGAGTAGCAGTTCGGACACTAATGCCTCTTATCAACAGGTCTGGTTCCTGTAAGGTCCCATTGTGGCTAGTTTGGGCCAGTTCCTATGGGACCGGTTTATTTCTGTATCCATGCGCGCATTAGGACCCCTTTGGTGGGCGTGAAGTTCTCCTGCAGTGGGCGGGTAGTTCTCCTCAGAGCCGTATATATAGAGAGTTCTGACACTCTTTGAAGTCACCAACTGGCAGTCAATCGTTCCAAACAACGGCCATGGAAACCTTGTGGAGCTGCGCCCTCTGGCGGCAACGGAGCGCTACTGCAGGCAGAGTCAGACTGTTAAACAGAGCATGGAACAAATCGCCCCCTCCATGACCCACGTGACTTCCGCATTCCATTCTTACAACGGATCTCTATGGAAGTGTCGCAACTCTCACTTTATATGGCTCTGGTTCTCCTGCAGTGGGTGGATCATTAATATCAACGCTTCTAACCAGCTGGTGGCGCTAGTGATACATTAAGCTCTTTACGAACCACCACTAACAATAGAAGAAGAAGAGCTGGGGAAAACAACACACAACAAAATGGATGACCTCGTTGCTTTTTTCAACGTTCTGCTTTGCCTGTTGCTTTTTCAAAGAGTAGAAGAACTGAGCAGAGTTGGGAGGGAAGCGATTTTCAATCACAGAAGACACGTTATTTTCAGGCGTCGAAGAGAACTTCTGTTCAGACGTTTAACAGCAATCCGAACCATGGAAAGGCTGCGTTTATCCACACAAAACACTGAACAGTCTGGAGCAAAGTAGAGTTTTTGAACGTTTAAATGAAGTTTCCATAGCATAGCATAGTTCATTACTTATTAATAAACTACATTACATTGGACTCTGGAAAAACCTTTTAGTGTTTATGCTTAACCTTGCAGCTTATTAAATTAAGCTATCGCACATTATCTCAACAATTGAAGTGATGTTTAGCAAGAGGAAGCTAGGCTTTTTTAACTTCGATTTGATCCTCTATCCATTAAAAAACTACATGATTTGAAAAACATGGCTATAGTGTTTTAAATTTAAATCCTGCTGTGCTCCATTTTACCAGTCAAACTCACGGAGATATTTTTTGACCTTGGGTAAACATGCTGCAGAAGCTGCTGGATCCACAGGATGGACATCAGGCCACAGGTGTTTGAGATGCTATGATGGAGAAACTCCTGAATGAGGATGATTATAAACAGATTACACAAATCCTACACCTTTATAACTGTACTGCTATGTAGATTGATTTACAAAACATGGAAATAATGTATTATGGCTACAATTTCCAGTACTCATTACAGAAAAAACAAAACAATAGAAAAGCTACTCCTTATTTGTAACTGTCACTAATCATCTGAGGACCTTTGTCAATTTAATGAAAAATAGTGTGTGTGTGTGATTCAAGTTATAAAGCTGTGCTTTGCCGTGAGCTTGGGTTATGGAGATTGACACATGCCGAACAATCTCCATTTTGCAAGCTTACAGAACGCCACAGCTTTATAACTTTATTCACACACTCCATTTTTCATTAAATTGACATTGCTCCTCAGATGATTAGCGAAATGTCTTCACTTCAAATGAAAGTCTTTTTTTTTTAATCCATTTTGGTTTGGATTTGACATGTAAAGGATAACATAGAATCTTCACCAGTGTCGTTATAGGTTAAAAAAAAACAAAGTTACTTTGCTTATCCTACACTATTGACTTACAACAAAAATGCTGTAAGCGCTTCACTTTTGAAGATAAGATGGAAGCACAACTTACAATTGTGTTTTTATTAGAAATTAAGGCATACAAAACAAGAAAAAACTTTTTTAAGGTTTAGAAATATACATCTCTCGTAACTTATCGGTTTGCCATGGAACGGGCAACCGTTTCCAGCACCCCAAGGAGCGCTTGATTGAAAGCAGCCCTCTGGTCAGCCTCCTGCCTTCGTTGTGCTGCTTCCTCTCTTCTTAAAGCCATTTCCTCCCTCAGAATGGCTTGCTCCTGCTCCCTCGCTGCGTCAGCTTGACGTTGACTCTCCGCAGCAGCGGCCTCACGTGCTTTTTGGGCTTCCTCGATGGTTAACCGGAAGTGTTCCTCTCGCTGTGCCCGGTTCTTCTCCTCCTGTTCAGTCTGAGCTGTAATAAAGCTTTCAGCTACAGTTGTCGCTTTGCGCTTTCTATGACCTAGATAGAACAAACAAGAAAATGGCTGTTAGACAATGAAGTACAGAATGATACAGTTTTTAAATACGTTATTGAAGTTTTAGTTCCTGCTAATTTTGAAAAAAGATCGTAACATCAGGAATATGATTCTCTTCATAAAGCAATCTTGCACCTTTATGGTGGTAAGCAAGTGGGTATAAACAAATGACATGTATTCTTTTTCAAGAGTTTGTGTGAATTTAGAAAAAGAACAAGGCCATCATAAAACAACAAAAAAAAACACACTGAATAATATGAATTATAAACTTGATGAATGAAAGTTAAAGTAATAAATGAATAATACATTTTAGCATTAACACAATTGAATAATTGATAATGTAGTTTTACTACATGTACGTTGTTTTACAAGAAAATAGTAAACACAACACAAAATTACTATCAACGTGATGTTAGACACGTTTGGTGCTGCTTCATACCTAGTAAGGGGTGTTGGGTGGGGCCTTTCTGCTGCGTGTTGACCGGCGGAGTGGATGTAGAATTCCTTGAAGCTGTACTTGGAGATTCAGTGGTCGGGGAAGGGTTTGAAGTGGGAAGGCTTGGAGAGTCAGAAACAGAATCTGAAGAGCCTTCTTCTTCTTCATGGACACTGTCTGCATCAAAAAAAGAGTGCAAAAACAGAAACAAAGTACAGTTAACATTGATGCCAAGTAATGACGACGTAACAGTGTGAGCCTCATTTGTTAAGATAGTGTATATACAGAATTTCTTGAATTAATTCTAATAGCTATTAATATAAATTTAATGCCATTACAATGTTTTTAATACTACTACAACACTGAGCTGGAACCATTGTATTTCAGTTCAGAGCAACTAATAGTAAAGTGATAAATTACTGTAATTTTCTTCCTAAAGTTTGGTAGTAAATGTAGTTTTATAACTATTTTTGTATGCTGGATACATCAAGTTGCTTCTTGCCTCAATAAAAAGCACTGACCTACTTGTTATTTAAATCTAACCCACGGCAAATAGTTATTTAACTTTTCACACACACAACATAACTCTAATGGCAAACAAAAAACTTGAAACTTGAAACCAGAATAGTTTAAAATAATTCATCATTGAACACATGCAAAATTCAAATAGAGGGGGGAAAATAATAACAGCTGTACTGTATATTTCTGCCTGTAAGTCTCTGTTTTTAACAAAATTTACATGCCCTGGGACTTATAGGCCAAAGTGACATATTTATCGAATTTTTCCCATATTTATAAACCATTTTTGGACAGATATAACCGTTTCCATTTAGACTAAACCAAAAACAGCTGCACCACCCCGGTGAATTTGACCATTAAAGTGCATTTATTAAGCAAATGATAGACTGACACGCAACTCTGCTATAATTTACAGCTAAGAAACAATTCTTTAGGAGCTTTTTTGTTGTTAAATTTAAGATAAACGAGCGCATGCCTTCTTCCTTGTTGTTGTCGTCCCGCACGCGCGTGCAACAGCACCAAGCGCCAAACTATCTTTACAGCAGATTATTAAATCACGTTTTTAGTAAGAAAACGTTAGACTGAGACACACCTATGCTATAATTGACAGCTAAATAATTGTTTATGTATTTTTCTTCAGAGAAAGGGGCCGCTCCGAGTCCTCCCTCCATCTTTTTTTTTTTTTCAGAAAAGCCTCTCGGCTGTTGCTGAAGTCTCCGGTGGTTTTTCAGTCCAAAAACGCTCAGAGAGTTGCATGACTCACTGGAAATATGTTTAAAGTTATAAAACACTCACCATCTACTATAGACTCCAGAAGAGAAGTGCTCCTCCGACTTGTTGTTCTCGATTTTTGGCAGCATGGCAGCTTGCATTTCCTGGAAGACTTCTTCTTCTTCTTCTTCTTCTTGGCGGATTGCAAACAACGTTCAGGTGCATACCGCCACCTACTGGAGAAGACTGAATCTCCGCCCTCCGACCTAGGACTACGCCCCCTGACCAATCAGTGACCACACTGTGCTGATGTCATAACTGGACCCATGAGAACTGGTACTTTGTACCTAGTTGAGGCAGGCACCAAAATAGGACCGGTTTCTCGTGAACAGGACCCTGTGGGTACACTCCATAACTAGTTGTTAACTAGTTACGAACGAGCCCGAACGAGCGCCAACAGGACCTGTTGATAAGAGGCTTAATGGCGCTTTGCCACTGTCTCAACTCTCCTCGGCTCTGCACAACACGGTTCCAGTTAAATAGAAGTCCCAGAGAAGGGTCATTTAACATTTCTACCTTTGACCCAGAGACGGGTCGAGTGACCTGAAGGATTTTAGCCAACATCCTATAATGAGCTGTTAACAGGCGCTTTTGTTTTGTAAATAATGGTGTGATCACACCGAACAGCGTTTCAACTTCCAAAAAGCTCGTCACGCACGCAAGTGGACGCACTTGGTGTCCAGACCTGAACGCGAAACTGCTGCTGGGTGTGTGGGAGGAGCTTACCGGTATACCGAGTCCTCACTGCACTCCGCCAGGCGAGGAGCTTTTTATCTCTGTCTCTGTGGAGCAGACTTGACTGGTCGTGAAGGAATTGTCGCGAACACACAGCTACAATGAGTTTCTCTTCCATAGTCCATGACTCCGCGGGTTTTTTCTGTGTCCCACAAACAATACGTCACGTAGTTGCGCAATCGTTTCCGCGTCACATAGGGACTCTCCCCCTCTCCCCCTGACCCCCTCTCTTCTCCCCCCGACTCTCCCTGATCAACCAATCAGGGAGAGTTGAACGGCGTTTGAACGTTTGAACGGCGAAATCTTCAGCATGGTGAATGCGTGCTTTGGAGGCTGACGTGGGTTCACGTGCACGGAGAAACGCTTTCCACCATGCTCAACACGCACGTGACGTGACGCCCGACACCAAGACGCGGCTGGAAGCGCATCCCCCATTGACTTTGCATGTAAGCTGGACGCTCCTGCCGTTGAAACGCTGTTCGGTGTGATCACACCATAAGGCCATTACTGGCGCAAAACAGGAGGGGGCACGCTTAACTCCCAACTAACTGTTTTCCATTTAGTTTAGCCATTTAGTTTCTAGTTCAAAAATGTGCACCAACGTGCCACCAAGAGATATAAGTTCAAAATATAACCAGTTGATTTCGCATCTGTTTGGAGTATTAGACAGACATTTGTGAGTTCAGCTTATCTCTCCCCTGCTGATTCCTAAGGCAATGGCCACATTTACAAACGAAAGGATGCTAATTGGAGCCATCAGAGTGTTCAGTTTGGACTAAGGGTCTTTTGACCCTCTTTCAGGACTTATGGGGGGAGGTCGAAAATCCTGGGACTTCTAGTGCCAGTTAAGGGCCTCTCCACTGTTGGTATCCACCCAACTCAGCCCAGTTTATGAGATGACATTGTGGTCTCAAACGGACTGCTCTGAGGGACCAATTTTGATGTTAGCAGACAGTAGCCATTGATTGGCCAGCGGAGCTACATCACTGGATGACCCGCCCAACAAAAATGCAAACTACATCTGAATTGCCACTTCCTCATCATGTTGACGGATGGGACCACAAGAAACTATCACATTTACAGAGCGTTATTGGAGATGATGGTGGAGCATGACTACACCCAGGGGCTAAGATGGTGTAGGGGCAGGGAAGCCAACTCGGGACCCAAAGTTTCCAGGTTCGATCCCCGGTAATTGCACATCTCGCAGTGTCTCTGAGCAGGACACATTATCCCTAGTTGCTTCCCGGGCGCTTTCCATAGCTGCCTACTGCTCCACCTGGTGGTAGATGGTTCCCTTTCAGTCATGTTCTCTCGGTGCAACATATGCTATGGGAATTGCGCCCCCGCGCGATTACCTGAAGGAATACATTCACGCCTTTACGGCAAGGGTGTCAGCGTAGCACCAGAGGCCCCGCCCTCTGGGTATTTAAGCCGCTGACGCCCATCCATCTTTCTCTTTTTCCCCTTCACTTCGCTTAAACCTAAACTACATCTCTTCGTGGGACTTCTCTGTTGTCGCATCGCTCGATTGAGGTGAGCTTGCTCCCTACGCTGAGCGTACAGAGAAATGTTCCTGCGTACTGCTGGGCTGGCGAAAGCTAGTCTAGCGTTTTTCTACTTACCTCAAAGTTTTCTTCTCTTTCTGCAGCTGCTTCGCTCGATGGTGCTAACTGCATCAAAACCCCCGCTAACCATTAACAGGCTAACCAGCGAAAGCAAGACGACGGAGAGGACGGCTTTGAACAAAAGGAAACTAGGAACAACTTCGACGCTTCTCGTCTCCGGACATGGCTCCCGAGAAAGGAAGACGGAGGACAAAGAAGAAGAAAACCAGCAGGATGACGAGCCCTCGCTCGCGCCCCTGCCCCAGCGGATGCGGCTACTCCCTCTCAGCGACGGACACCAACGAGGCCTGTCCTGTCTGCCTAGGGATTCTGCATGCGAGAAAAGCGCTGGAATTCCCCGACTCCTGCTCCCACTGCTGTCGAATGTCGGCGGTAGTGAGGAAACGCCGCGCGGATGCTTTGGCTAAATCCATGGCTAAGGCCGTAGCGCTGAAGGTCGCACGTCGCACAAAACTGCTCGCTCCTGAACAGGAGCTCGAGAACGTGGACCTGGAATGTAGTAGTCAAGTCGGAGATGACAACGTGTCGGACTCCTCGGTTGCCGTTGAGGACTCGACGCCCGAAGTGTCTGACAAAGACGCCGACTACGGTTACAGAGGAGAAAGTATGGATTCCTCCCAGAACCTGGCGCAAATCCTTCCGGAACCAGACTTGTCGGTCCCTGCTCTATTCGACCTGTTCCATAGGGCGGCGGATGCCTTGCAGGTCACGTGGCCAGACCCCACTGTCACCTTTCACGCCTGTTAGGTTAGGGTTAGATTTAGATTTTAGTCTCACTCTGTACAACACTGCTTGTTGTTTCTGGATTCTGTCCTGTCTCCTGTCTGTAAGTGGGTTTAGGTTTGCCTTCATTTTGGAACCGGTTTGTCCTGTCTCCTGTCTGTATGTGGGTTTAGGTTTGCCTTCATTTTGGAACCGGTTTGTCCTCACTGCTGCGCTGATTAGTTTCAAATCAGCTGCACCTGCTGCTACACCCTTTATAAGTCAGACTCTCACACCAGGTATTTGCCAGATAGTTGAAAACTGTACACAGTGAGTAGTTATCGCGCCCGTTCTGTCCCTCTTCCTGTTTCTTATCCTCGCCTCATTGATTTCCTGGTTCTGACGTCTTGCCTGCCTGTTCACCTGCCTCTGCCTTCTCCCTCTTGGACTGACGTTTGCTGGATTCGTTCGTTACTGACCCTGGATCGCCTCACTTTGTCTCATCGCCTGTCCCCATCGGTTCATCTGCTCTTCTGCTTCCCGGTGTTCGCCTGCTGGATTACGTCACGGACCCCTCGCTGCGACCGGCTGCATTCCTTCACAGGCAACAGCCCCACTCGCAGCGGACCTGATCAGCTGGAGTTCCTCCCTGCTCTGAAACCCCATCCATCTGTGAGACGGTTAGTGGCTATTTCTCATTGACTGTTAAGTTTCATTTCACCATCAGACCACTAACCGTTCTCCTCCATCCTACAGACTGCTCCAGCCAGAGGGTCCCTGATCGACACCAGAGCCAATCAGAGCAGAAAATAAAAACTTGATTATTGTCTAATTTTGTGGTGATTTTGGTCCGGTCATTTGGGGTTCGTAACAGAACTATCTGGCCAAAATTATGGACCACTCACCTTCTGATGACTGGCGCTCTGGTGTCGAAGGGGCTATTTCCAAGTTAGAATCAGGCATGAATGACATAGTTCATATGTTAAAAGAAATGGCGCCCCAAACTCCCCAGTTGGACACAGGTGCTGTCAGACTACCATCAGAACCTACCCGGGAGCCCAAGTTAACCCCACCTGAACTGTTTTCTGGAGATCCCGACCAGTGCCGCCCGTTTATCACCCAGTGTGAGATCCATTTTCAGCTCCAACCATCCTGTTTCACCTCGGAGAGGTCTAAGGTGGCATACGCGATCTCCCTCCTCTCTGGCAAAGCCAAGAGGTGGGGAACCACCGAATGGCAACGGGATTCACGTTTTTGCTATGTTTTTCAGAATTTTGCCAAGGAACTGTGCAGAGTCTTTGATCCCGTTCTCCCTGAGCGTGAGGCAGCCAGACGCCTTTTCTCCATCACTCAAGGTAACCGTCGAGTTACAGAATATATCATTGACTTTCATTCTACCGCTGCAGGCAGCCACTGGAACGAGGAGGCACTCACAGATGCCTTTTTTCGTGGACTTAATGACAACATTAAGGATGGACTGGCACTAAAACGTTACCCTGAGTCACTTCAGGACCTCGAGGAGTTAGCCACCAGGGTGGACCTCCGTTTGGCTGAACGCTCGAGGGATCGGGGTTCACGCCGCTCACCAGTTACCAAGTTTGTGGACGAAGTCCGGCAGCCTGTTCACGCTCTGAACCTGCCTCCCAGAACTGCACCTCTCAACACGGAGGAACCCATGCAACTGGGCCGCAGCCGACTCTCTCCTGCTGAGCGTGAGAGAAGACGCAAAGGCAACCTCTGTTTTTACTGTGGTGGTGCTGGACACGTCGCCTCCTCCTGTCCGGTAAAAGGACCTGCTCAGTGAACGCGAGGGGATGTTTACTGAGCAGGACTCAAGAGTCTGAACTCCTCTCACCATTTGCCCTGAATGCAGAACTCATTGTCCCGGGTAAGTCACCCACCTCCATTAAAGTGTTCATTGACTCCGGGGCTGATACTGAATTCATTGACTATGGGTTTGCAGTTGGGTCAGGGATTAAGATGCTTAATTCCCCTAAAAAACATTCTGTGGTGGCCCTGGATGGTCACCCACTAAACACTTCGTCTCAGGTCACTGAACCTGTCACATTACATGTGGGGGGTAATCACAAAGAAACAATAAACTTTTTGGTAATCAACTCCCCTAACTCACCGATAATATTGGGTGCCACCTGGCTGAAAAAACACAACCCTCATTTTGACTGGAGAGGCGGGGAGATTTTAGGCTGGTCTGAGGAATGTTTGTCCTCCTGCCTCATGGACGCTATGCTGTCTAAAGACTCTGTGACTGTTTCTGAGGATTATTATCCTGATCTCTCTAAGGTTCCCATCGAATACCATGACCTCAAAGAAGTGTTTAATAAGTCCAGAGCCACCGCCCTGCCTCCTCATCGTCCTTATGACTGCCCTATAGACTTACTTCCCGGCTCCACTCCCCCTAGGGGCGCTCTCTACTCTCTTTCTGCCCCAGAACAAGCGACCATGAGGGACTACATCAGGGAGTCTCTCCAGGCGGGCATCATTCGGCCATCTGTCTCTCCAGCTGGGGCAGGATTCTTTTTTGTTAGTAAAAAGGATGGATCACTCCGTCCCTGTATTGATTACAGAGGACTCAATAAGATTACTGTTAAGAACAGATACCCTCTACCGCTCATGAACTCTGCTTTTGACCTTCTTCAAGGTGCCAACCTGTTCACCAAGTTAGATTTACGCAATGCATATCATCTTGTCCGCATTCGTGAGGGGGATGAGTGGAAGACCGCTTTCAACACCCCCACCGGCCATTATGAGTACCTGGTCATGCCTTTTGGGCTAACCAATGCCCCCGCCGTGTTTCAGAATTTGGTGAATGACATTTTGAGAGACATGATTAATCGGTTTGTTTTTGTTTATTTAGACGACATTTTAATTTTTTCAAAAGACCTTGCCACACATCGACAACAGGTACGGGCCGTTCTCACTCGGCTACTACAGAACGGTCTCTATGTCAAAGCAGAAAAATGTGACTTTCATGTTTCCACCACCTCATTCTTAGGTTTTGTTATTTCTCCTAATAAGATGGAGATGGACCAAAGCAAGATCACAGCTGTCTTGGACTGGCCTATCCCCAGAGACCGCAAACAGCTCCAACGGTTTCTGGGGTTTGCTAACTTTTATAGGCGTTTTATCAAGGGTTACAGTCAGATCTCCAAACCCCTTCATACACTCACGTCTACTAAAACACGTTTTATTTGGACACCTGTCGCCGATAAGGCTTTTTCCACTCTCAAATCCTTGTTCTCTTCCGCTCCCGTCCTCCAGGCCCCCAACCCTGATGAACCTTTTATTGTGGAGGTTGACGCCTCTAGTACAGGGGTGGGGGCTATCCTCAGCCAACGTAGCCAGGAGGGTCGTCTTCACCCTTGTGCTTTCTTCTCTAGGAGTCTCTCATCAGCTGAACGAAACTATGACGTAGGCGATCGGGAGCTTTTAGCGGTCAAACTTGCTCTGGAGGAGTGGCGCCACTGGCTGGAGGGCTCAAGGTTTCCTTTCCTAGTGTGGACTGACCACAAGAACCTGGAGTATCTCCAGTCAGCTCGCCGTTTAAACCCTCGCCAGGCCAGGTGGGCACTCTTTTTCTCCCGGTTTAATTTCACCCTGTCCTATCGCCCGGGCGAGAAAAACGTTAAACCTGACGCTCTATCTCGCATTTCTGAGGGCGACTCTCCTTCCCTTATGGTTGAGGAGGACTTCATCCTCCCAAAGTCTACCCGTCTAGCTACTACCCGTTTAGAAACCGACCTGAGACGTCTCAACCAGTCACTTCCTCCACCTCCTGAATGTCCGAGGGATCGTCTTTTTGTCCCACCTGATTGGGTCAGGAAGGTGTTGGAGTTCAGTCATAGCTCTCGTCTCTTCTGTCACCCGGGCCTAACCAAGACCCTTGCTTTGGTCCGGTCCCTGTTCTGGTGGCAGACCTTGTCCAAGGACGTTAATACCTTTGTACGCTCTTGTCCTACCTGTTCCCAATCCAAGGCCTCTAGGCGTCCCCCCTCTGGACTTCTTCGTCCTCTTCCCTGTCCTTCTCGTCCCTGGTCCCACATTGGTATGGACTTTGTCACTG
>JBBPBX010004738.1:0-13314 GCA_038048925.1 Garcialebias charrua
CTTTGAGAATGCTGATGGAAGTACAGAGAGGGTCAGAAAGAACTCCATTGTGTCTTTGTGGATTTAGAAAAAGCATATGACAGGGTGCCGAGGGAGGAGGTGTGGTATTGCATGAGGAAATCTGGAGTGGCAGAGAAGTATGTTAGACTGGTACAGGACATGTATGAGGACAGCAGGACAGTGGTGAGATGTGCTGTAGGAGTGACAGATAGCTTCAAGGTGGAGGTGGGATTGCATCAAGGATCGGCTCTGAGCCCCTTCTTGTTTGCTCTGGTGATGGACCGACTAACAGATGAGGTCAGGCAGGAATCCCCATGGACTATGATGTTTGCAGATGACATTGTGATCTGTGGTGAGAACAGGGAACAGGTGGAAGAGAACTTGGAGAGGTGGAGGTATGCACTTGAAAGAAGAGGAATGAAAGTCAGCAGTAAGACAGAGTACATGTGTGTGAATGAGAGGGAGGCCGGTGGAACAGTGAGGCTACAAGGATCAGAGGTCACAAAGGTGCAGGACTTCAAGTACTTGGGGTCCACTATCCAAGAAAATGGGGAATGTGGTAAAGAAGTGAAAAAGAGAGTCCAGGCAGGATGGAGTGGATGGAGAAAAGTATCAGGAGTGATTTGTGACAAAAAGTGTCAGCAAAGGTCAAAGGAAAAGTTTACAAGACAGTGGTGAGACCAGCTATGTTGTATGGTCTGGAGACAGTGTCACTGACAAAAAGACAGGAGAAAGAACTGGAAGTTGCAGAAATGAAGATGCTGAGGTTCTCCTTAGGAGTGACAAGGATGGATAAGATTAGGAATGAGATAATCAGAGGTACAGCACATGTTGAACAACTGGGAGATAAAGTTAGGGAGACCAGACTGAGATGGTTTGGACATGTCCAGAGGAGGGACAGTGGGTATATTGGTAGAAGGATGTTAGAAATGCAGCTGCCAGGAAAAAGACAAAGAGAAGCCAAAGAGGAGATATATGGATGCAGTTAGAGAGGACATGAAGGTAGTTGGAGTGAGGACAGAGGATGCAGAGGACAGAGTGAGGTGGAGGAGGATGAGTCAGAGAGTCTTTATTGTCATTTGCACCGCATGTGGTACATGTGATGAAAACGAGATTATGTACACGGGGTCCCAGTTACATCCAACAACAAATGCAAGAGAAAAACAGTAATAACATCTAGAACTAACTAAGGCCCTGTTTACACGGACACTGTGTGGGGGAAACGCAACTTTTGGGTATGTTAATTAGGTTGAAAGTTTTGCGTTGACATGGGCGAATTCTGTGGATACGACTCTCTCCCCACCCCCCGTACTCATGAATTTACTGTAGTTACCATGCTGGGCCTTTAGATGGCGCTGTGATTTTTGGAACCTTCACTACTGCGCATGCGTGCCACTGCTGCCTGAGGTAAACAGAGCACACGAGGCAGCCTGTTTTCCTCTCTGGCTAAAAGTTCAGCTACTACAAGTTGTTGTCAACAAGTTAACAACAAGTTAAAGCTGGAATTTGGATAAGAGTCAACAGATTTGACACCAAGTGGGGCCGCTTCATCTGCACACCAGTTGCTGACTGGACCGGAACCGAGTCAACATGTCTGACTTTAGTCCGTGAGAATCAGCTGATTTACAGCAGCGCTACAAGGTAAACAATGTTCTTAATAATGTTTCCTTGTGTTTAGTTCGATCACAGAACAACCAACTGAGGTTTTATTTTTATTTTTTTCCTGCGAGGTCGAAGCTGTTCCACGAAGCGGACCGGCGGTTCGGATGTGGGTCCAGTGGGATGAAAACAACAGAGTCCAGTTCATTAAAGTTCGGTTAACGTGTTTTTAAAAGTGTTCAATTTAATTCTCAGTGTTTGTGACATGAGTTTGTGGTGTTGAATAAATAAATAAATTAAAAATCAACCTGGTGTCTTCATTTTCAACATGCAGCATGTTAGGCATGACGTAACGAGTCCAGATAGCTTCATTTAGCTCAGATAAATTTAAATATCTCCCACGCTAACATAAATACTGTTTATTATTGTTAAACTGTTAATATATAGCACATTTAGTATGTTATAGTGCAGCGTGACACGTGAAATGTCCGACTGCCTCGTTAACAGACAACTGGATCCAGGCAGCTGGCTCTCTTCCAACACAGATGCAGGTAAGGTGTAGAATAATTAAATATGAGAATCAAAATATATTCCATCAGCTATAGTTCAGAAAGTGGTGCGTGTGTCCACTGTCCAGTCCACCGCCATTGTTAAAATGCCGGCTGTCTGCGCGTGCGTGCTGCGTGCATGTGTTCAAATAAAAGCTCCACGGGAGATGTTTACATTATCAACGGGGGGTCTGCGAAAAACTTCCACCTTGAGAGCAGGGTTCAAAAACCATCGGAGTCAAAGAGGGGGGCCAGCAGCGTCGTGTAGGCGATAAGCAAAGTCGCAAAGAGAAAGTAGCGGTTACACTCAAAATACGCGCCGTGTAAACTGGCCCTAAGAAAAACATCAACTAGTAATACACTAAGCCCTAATGTAGTAGAAAAACATCATTATAAACAGCAGCACGAACACGAGTCTGTATGAGCAGATGGTCACAGATGAACACAGCAACAAGAAAACAGATCAGCATCAGCATGATGTGATATTTTGCAGTGATCATTCTTATTGTTTATTTATTCATGAGTCTAACAGCCTCAGGGTAGAAGCTGTTCCTCAGTCTAGTGGTTCTACATTTGATGCTCCTCAACCTCCGTCCTGAGGGGAGTGGGGCAAAGAGTGAGTGTGCTGGGTGAGTGAGGTCTTTCATGATGCAGGTGGCTCTTTTCCTGCATCTGGAGGTGTAAATGTCTGTGATGGTGGGGAGACTGACTCCAACAGACTTCTGTGCAGCCTTCACCACTCTCTGTAGAGCTTTCCTCTCTGCAACTGTGCAGCCTCCATGCCACACGTTGATGCTGGAGCACAGGATGCTCTCCACTGCACACCTGTAGAAGGAGGTGAGACTGGGCTGCTCAGACCAGCTCGTCTCAGCCGTCTGAGGAAGTAGAGTCTCTGATGACCTTTCTTGATCAGGCTGGTGGTGTTGTTGCTCCAGCTGAGGTTATCATTCATGTGTACACCCAAGTATTTGTAGCTGGAGACCACTTCCACTGCAGACCCACCTATTTTCAGTGGGGCGTGGGTGTGTTTGTTCCTTCTGAAGTCCACAATCATCTCCTTTGTCTTCTTCACATTCATGTGAAGGTTATTCTCTTTGCACCAGCTCTCCAGGTGTTCCACCTCCTGTCTGTAGCTGGACTCATCATTGTTTGTGATGCATCCCACCACAACTGTATCATCTGCAAACTTAACAATATGACAGCCTGGATGTGTGGCTGTACAATCATATGTGAGCAGAGTGAACAGAAGAGGGCTCAGCACACATCCTTGAGGAGAGCCAGTGCTGAGGGTAATGGTGGAGGAGGAGAAGTTGTGGATCTTCACGGACTGTGGTCTGTTTGTTAAGAAGTCTAAGACCCAGTTACAAACGGAGGGGCTTAGTCCAAGTGTGGATAGTTTGTCTATCAGAGTTTGGGGGATCATGGTGTTGAAGGCAGATGTGAAGTCCACAAAGAGCATGCGCACGTATGAGTCCTTCTGATCCAGGTGGGTGAGAGCAGTGTGGACCACAGAGGAGATGGCGTCCTCTGTTGATCGGTTCGCGCGGTATGCATACTGATGAGGATCCTCGTTGATGTTGACGGTTGTCTTGATGTGGGACATGACCAGTTTCTCAAAACATTTAGCGACTATCGGGGTGAGGGCCACCGGTCTATAGTCATTCAGACCAGTCACTGTGGAGCTCTTTGGGACTGGGATGATGGTGGCGGTCTTCAGGCAGGTGGGAACTGACTCCAGTGCAAGTGAGGTGGTGAAGATGTCAGCCAGCACCTCACAGAGCTGGTCCGCACATTCCTTCAGAACTTTCCCTGGGATGTTGTCTGGTCCGGTTGCTTTATGAGGGTTGATCCTTCTGAGACTGCCTCTCACTTCTGCTGCGGTCACTCTGAGATGCTCTTCATCTGGTGATGAGGTGAGTCTGGTGCTAGCTGGTCTGTTTGGGTCTTCAAAACGTGCATAAAACTTATTGAGGGCATCAGGCAGAGATGGGTCCTTGGGGCATTGTTTGTCTTGCCTTTGTAATCTGTTATGCATTTAATACCCTTCCACATGCTCCGTGGGTCTTGTGAGGTGAACTGTCCCTCAATCCTCTGTGCATATGTGGCCTTGGCCTTCTTGACTCGCTGTGGCGACCCCTGAAGAGGGAACAGCCGAAAGAAGAAGAAGACCTTGTGATGTTATCGTCATTGTTTCAATATTATTTTATAATAATGGCAGTGAAGCAGCTAGATGCAACACTTTTTCTTTTCTTCTTTCAGCTTCTCCCTTCTGCAGGGGGTTGCCACAGCAAACAAACTCGTGCAAAAACTTGGTAATTGTTTTGATGCCAGATGCCCCTCCTGATGCAACTACAAACCAGATTCCAAAAAAGTTGGGACACTAAACAAATGCAATGATGTGGAGGTGCCAACATCTAATATTTTACAGTATTCAGAATAGAACACAAATCACAGATCAAAAGTTTAAACTGAGAGAATGTATCATTTTAAGGGAAAAATATGTTTCAAAATTTCATGGCGTCAACAAATCCCAAAAAAGTTGGGACAAGTCCATTTTTACCACTGTGTGGCATCCCCCCTTCTTCTTACAACACTCAACAGACGTCTGGGGACAGAGGAGACCAGTTTCTCAAGTTTAGAAATAGGAATGCTCTCCCATTCATGTCTAATACAGGCCTCTAACTGTTCAATCGTCTTGGGCCTTCTTTGTCGCACCTTCCTCTTTATGATGCCAAATGTTCTCTATAGGTGAAAGATCTGGACTGCAGGCTGGACATTTCAGTACCCGGATCCTTCTCCTACGTAGCCATGATGTTGTGATTGCTGCAGAATGTGGTCTGGCATTATCTTGTTGAAAAATGCAGGGTCTTCCCTGAAAGAGATGACGTCTAGATGGGAGCATATGTTGTTCTAGAACCTGAACATAGTTCTCTGCATTAATGGTGCCTTTCCAGACATGCAAGCTGCCCATGCCACAAGCGCTCATGCAACCCCATACCATCAGTGATGCAGGCTTCTGAACGGAGCGTTGATAACAACTTGGGCTATCCTTGTCCTCTCTGGTCCGGATGACATGGCGTCCCAGTGTTCCATAAAGAACTTCAAATCGTGACTCATCTGACCACAGAACAGTCTTCCATTTTGCCACACTCCATTTTAAATGACCCCTGGCCCAGTGCAAACGTCTGAGCTTGTGGAGCTTGCTTAGAAATGGCTTCCTCTTTGCACTGTAGAGTTTCAGCTGCAGGATGGCACGGTGGATTGTGTTCACTGACAATGCTTTCTGGAAGTATTCCTGAGCCCATTCTGTTATTTCCTTGACAGTGGCATTCCTGTTTGAGGTGCAGTGACGTTTAAGGGCCCGGAGATCACGAGCATCCAGTAGAGTTTTACGGCCTTGACCCTTACGCACAGCGATTGTTCCAGATTCTCTGAATCTTTTGATGATGTTATGCACGGTTGATGATGATAACTTAAAAGTCTTTGCTATTTTACGCTGGGTAACACCATTCTGGTATTGCTGCACTATCTTTCTGCGCAACAATGGTGGAATTGGTGATCCTCTTACCATCTTGGCTTCTGAGAGACACTGACACTCTGAGAAGCTCTTTTTATACCCAATCATGTTGTCAATTGACCTAATTAGTGTTAATTGGTCTTCCAGCTGTTCGTTATATGCTCAATTTCCTTTTTCCAGCCACTTATTGCTACTTGTCCCAACTTTTTTGGGATTTGTTGACACTGTGAAATTTTGAATCAACATATTTTTCCTTTAAAATGTTACATTTACTCAGATTAAACTTTTGATCTGTCATCTATGTTCTATTACGAATAAAATATTGACATTTGCCATCTCCACATCATTGCATTCAGATTTTTATTCACAATTTGTTTAGTGTCCCAACTTTTTTGGAATCCGGTTTGTATTTTGTACTTTCTAGTAAACACAGTTTTGCCCTAAATGTTTGCATGTTGTTGTATAAATACCACAGGGACAAGATAATGCCTCTGACTATGTATTGCCGTGAGAGTAAAACAAACTCAAGTCTAAAAAAGAGCTCCAGCAAACCCAGAGTAAACAAGATTTTCTCTCATCATATAAAGTCTTCCTCAGAGCTGATATTGTGCAACCATCCCAATATGGCACGAGACTGTAGGTCATGTGCTGTAAGCATTCAGCGCACCAGTGGAAAAGTGATGGTCGTAATGGGTGTACTGGTGCTGCAGCCAGAACAGCAGTGGAGCACAGCACTGCAGAATTCCCCACCAGCTCAGAGGAACTATTTATAGCACACACATAGACGTAGACCCTGGAGTGTTTCTCACACACAAAATCTAGCATCAGTCAAGCACAAAAATGAACTCAGCAGAGGCTCCTGCAGGTGAGTCTCTCTCCAGGCCACAAGCAAACACATACCCACAAACGTGAAAAATGTCAGATTTATGACGCGTGTGTGCAGCTGCTGTGGAACGAAACACTGATCTGTAGGTCACACAACTAACAAAAAAACACATTTCAGGCCAGGGGTGTTGTACATTACGCAAAGCACACAAAAACACACAGTGGTGACAAATTAAACATTAATACAGTTCAAGGTTGATTCAGTTCATGAGTAACCATGAGCTAGGATCTCCTCCAAAGGCATTTGTGTTGTCATAATGTGTACGAGTGATTTTGTTATCAACTTTACCGGAGAAGGAGCTCTTTGGGGAGCTTCTTGTTGATGGGGGCTTCATCGCTGTTTGAGAACACCTGTCGAGACACGAGATAAACAACAATAAGTGTTTTATGTGATAAAAATCAAAGCGTTTTCAGCACATCAAGCTCATTCAGTCAAAAAGCCCGAGGACCTTTTTTTTATTTTTCTTCTCCAAACAAGAACAGAAACTGACACTCGTTTCATGTTAATGTCAACAACTGAGAAATGAGCTATCACTTCTTTAGGCTGCGCTAATAAACACGCCCTGTCGTCCTCTTGCAAGCTTATAAAGCTGTCAGCCTGGTCAGCTTGTTGGCATGCTTATCTCAATTAACCTCCTCTCTGGACGTCTGGCCATCTGCTGAGTGGTGCACACGCTTTACACCCTCGTAGGTGATTCTAGTCCGAGCTCTCCGAGTGAGGAACAGTGGAGGAACGTTCTTGATCAGGTGGGGCTGCATTCAGCCGTGAATTTAGAGGACGGTAAAACACCCGCAACCTCTATACTGCTGCAGACACGCAACCCTGCCAGTGATATACCGCTCACATCCCCAAAGAGCCAGAAAGTGTTTCTAATGAGAGAACTCCCTGGTGTGTCACATGCAAACAGAAAATCTAAGAAGAAAAACGGACGGGGGGGAGCCAGGAAGCATGAGTGTGGGTTGATCCTGAAAGGAAGATGCAACCTCCTTAAAATAGAAAGCCTTGAAGGAAAATGGGATCAAAAAGGAAGTAAGAGACATAAGTCATTCATTCATTCATTCAACCTTTATTTATACAGGCTAGCCTCATTGAGCCACAGGGACTCATTTACAAGAGGGACCTGTCTCACTCACACCTAGGGTAGGGATGCACCAATCCACATTTCTCACTTCCGATCCGATACTGATACTTATTAACTCAGTATCGACCGATACCGATACTTTCCCGATCCGATACTGTTCAGGTATTTGACTCTGTATAATGAAACTTTTGCACCCAAACTATTCATTTTAACATTGTGTGAGATAAACCCAATGAAGACACTCTTAAGCCTTACAATTGTAAGGCTTAAGAGATCCGATACCCGATACTTAAATAATGCTGGTATTGGATACCGATACCGATACTGGATTGGATCTGCCCCATCCCTAACCTAGGGTCAATTTTAGAGTTACCAATCAGCCTAACATGCATGTTTTTGGACTGTGGGAGGAAACCGGAGCACCCGGAGAAAACCCACGCATGCACGGAGAGAACATGCAAACTCCACCCAGAAAGGCCCCCCGGACCGGGATTTGAACCGGGGACCTGCTGACATAAGTCAAACAAAGGAATTGCACTACAGTGAGATGGCACTAAAAACAATTGCTAAAGTAATTAATAAAATCAAAAAGGCAGAACATGAGGGAGGACGTAAAAGCAATTTGTGCTTAAGTGGGGTCAAAAAAACAAAACAAAAGAGATTTCCAGTCAGTTTTAAAGAAACTGATGTGAATTTTGTCAAATAGACTAAGTTTCAAATATTTCACCGTCTTGATTAACACCATCTATAAAGTATTTTTTTTTATTAATGGTCCACCTCCATAAATTTTTACTTGTATCAAGTGTGTATTTTATTTATTTTAGTGTGTTATTGCATTATAGTTTCCCACTGTTACATTTGCAGAGCCTTTTAAACTTGTATCTTGTTTCAGACTACAAACAATGTTTTACAATGACAAAAGCAAAACGCATCTTTGGAGCATATGCTGATGTTTCAGCTACAAACAAATTGTTAAAAATGGGCGTTATGCACATTATTATTTGGTATTTGGTATAAAATTAGCAACTGAGCTATTTGTGCATCTGATTTTTACTTTTGTTTTAACATCCTAACTAAAGTCCACCTAACAGAGTCATGAAGGAACACAGCTGTAATAAATAAGGTTGATGGTGAGTTTCACCATGAAAACCAAGACCACGAGGTTGAGAAAGTTAATCATAGACCTGTGAGAAAGTATACACGAAAGATCTGAGGCATTAAAGAGCCTTCAAGCACAAGAAGAATTGAAAAGCCATCAAAAGACTTTAAGATCTGGCTCACAAGAATGAAGCATCTTGGTCACTTGGGAAACCAAGACGACAGTGATTAATATAAATGAGATCCAGGAAGTGGAAATTGGAGAATAATGCAACACAAGAACCACACATCAAGCATTTATGTTACAGTGTCAACACAGAAGCCACAAGTTGATGCATGGTGCATGACAAACTGCTGAGAATTTGCCAAAAGGCTCCTGAACTGTCAAACAACTATGAAGCAAACTCCTGTTGTCAGATTAAACAATGATGAAACTCTGGAGTGTGAAGAAAACCAAGCTCTGAGAGTCAACTTAATACCCTCATCCCTACAGACAAACATGGTGATAGGTTGCTGTGAGAATGTTGTTGTGTGGCACAACAGAACAACAGAACTACAAGAACAATGGTTATGGAGCAGCACTGAATGGTTTTTAGTGCTCAACGTTAATATCCCTAAATGAAAACAGAAAAGTGGCATAATAATAATAAGAAGAACAAGAAGAACAAGAACAAAAAACTGCAAGAAAAGAAGAACAAGAACAAGAAGAGCACCAAGAAGAACAAGAACAAGAACAACAAGAACAGGTACAACAAGAACTGGAATGACAAGAACAAGAATGAACCAGCTGATCAACATGTAATATAAGAATAAACCTAATAATAATAATGGGAAAACTCCAACAAAAGGTTCTGAAGTTGATCTGTCAGGATCTAGAGCTAAGCAGTGAACAATGTTTCAAAGGAAAAATATAAAAAAGGAAAAACAATCAACAGGTTAAAGATTTGCCATTTAGAACCAGCCACGGTGCACAGTAACCTGATTAAAGGTGGCAGTAGAGCAGCATTCCCAAGCAGGGAGCTCCTCTCTGCAGTCATGTTCCTGTTCCCAGAGAGAGCAGCAGAGTTGATGTTCAGTGCAAGAACTTTCTGGAGTTCATTTACCAAATAAAAACTACAGACTAATCAGATCTTGATCACATGGCACAGTCAAATGGATCATTTAGTATGTCAAATACAAAGAATATCTCAACCTTTAAGAAACCTAACCCAAACACCTGACTCCTCACCTGTCTCACTCTCAGAACCACACTGGCTTGTTTTTCCAACTATTCCACCAAGGTCTGCTGGCAGTAAAATGCACCAGCGCCTTCTGTTCTGATTCACTTGCACTGAGCATTGACTGAGGAAGTCAAGTACCATCAAGTCAAACCCTGAAGAATCTCAGCAATGTGTAACATGGCAGATAAACACGCTGCCAATTGGACGAGCTGGCATAAGGTCTGGACACAAATATGGAGGGAAATGTTGACAGAGGCCATGTTTATCCACAGGTGTTAAAACTGAAAGATTGGTTGAGGGCTAGAAGCACAGATTTAAAATACATTTGAGCTAAAAGATATAGTTGGATCATTTGATACAGTCCAAGTTTTGAATTTCTGAGCTGATGCAACATCAAGATTTGGGAAATAAAAACAGCCAGAGTCAGTGCTGTGTGTTAAAACTAAAAGGAACATTGTTTCTGAAATTACCAGAGTTCTTTCTCACATACTTGTAAGAGTCTGAAGACATTCCAACTGTTTATTCAGCACACAGTGCCGAGGCTGTAAACAAAACTAAGCAAATACCCGAGATCAATACTGATCAATCTTGCAAAATTCATTGAAACTACACAGAACTTGATCGGGTTCTGCCTTGAGACGCTGCGTCTCGTTTCTTCATTTATATTCTTGAAAATTCAGTTGAGCATTTTAAATTATTTTTTAAAAAAAGGTGCATTTTTCTCTGTTAAAGTTTCATAACAGCCCACAGCAGACGTCAAACCAACAAAAGCTAAATTTGTTCCAAAACCGTATCTGATGTTATCTGTGGATGGATCTGTGACGCTGCACTATTTACACTGTTGCTTGATAGTTGCCGCAACACTTCAGGGGGGGTTCTCTCAGAAAAGAGGATTAAAAGGTACTCATTGCAACCTATAAAAAAAAAGAAAAAGGGTTATCCAGAACGTTTACTCCGGTAGTTTCCAGATATGTTGATGTACAGTTCTGAAATGAGGGTATGCATTCAATGTAAACAAAACACTTGGCTAAATCTGCCACAAACTACATGCAAGCTTGAGTCATGTGATTGACCTATACTGTATTAGGCTGGCCATGGTCAATTACTGTATATTTTATACATTTGTTATATTTAAAAAATAAAAATAAAAAATGGGAGAAAAGATTCAGTTTCAAGTTGATTTCATTTGATTGTTTGAAAAATACTTGCATACTGTATTTTACTCATCCAGTCTGAGCAGAAAACATTCAAATATCTCAGATTTGTTCAATTTCTCAATGTCAAATAGTTCTTTAATGGAGGCCACCATTGTTGACCAATTTCAATCACTTCAGCCGTTTCTTTAGGTAATGTATACACGTTGGTAGTTTGCAAATCTAGCTTACAGGTTTTTAATCTAAATGTGCAGATTTTGTTTTTTTTATTTTTTATTAATAGGGCTTCAAAACATTGCAACTAGAACAACATTTCAAAGTTACACATGTACATACACGTCAAAGTAGGAGCCATGTTGTCTGAATTTAAATAGATGACCAACGGCAGCGTCCATGGACGAGCCATTTGAGATCGAGAAGTACAATTTTGATGTATTGCTACTACGGTACTAGCCTGGTTAAAACCAGACCCTTGTCCTTCACTTTGCTTCGTACTAGGGTCTGGACTTTCTCCATAGAGAACAGATTCTTGCTGGAGGCGTGGCCTCTGCTGAGGAACAAAACCATTGGATCTTAGAAAAATTTTGAACAGGGAAAAGCATTCTGCTCCCTCCCCCTCAGAGCCATATATGGTCTGCTTCCCGTGCTCTGGTGAACTTGACATCAGCTCCGCCTCCTGCTGCATTTTCTCTCGCTGCCGCTGCATATTCTGTGTTTATATGTTAATAAAACGTTCTAAAAAATAAAATAAAACCATGGAGCTCTGGTCCAGCACACCAGAAGACCAGAAAATCTGCAGGGACTCGGGCAGCAACGTAAAACCCGAGTTTAATTCTCTCGTGAGTGACAACCTGAGGCATTTCCTCATTCAACTCAGCGGAGGGAGGAGGAGGAGGGAGCGATCACTTGACTTTTGGCAAAAAAACAAAAGAAAACTCCAGATAAGGGATTAAGAAGGGGAATTTAATACATTTGTGTCACATATAAAACAGTCCTGCATCGCTTTGCATCGCTTTGAATGAGAACATGCGGATGCTCGCTGGCTGCGCGCTGGGACAGGTGGGGGCGTGGGTTAGGGGCCAAAAACTCCGCCTTCTGTTCTCTGATTGGTCCGGAAACTCCGCCTTCTGTTCTCTGATTGGTCCGGTCAAAAATCTACCGGAGAAATCCTTGTCTATGGGAGAAGTCCCAGACCCAGCAGTGAAGGGAAAATAGAATTGAGCGGAGCTGCGTAGGAATGGCGAGGGCCAGGCTACTACGGTACATATTTGTGCGTTTTTTAAAATCAGTTAAAAGACTTGAAACGATAAACTAAGTGGTCTCTTAGAAGTTTCACAAAGGCTGAATGGCGAGCTCCGTCTTCATGGCGCTCCACTGCATTGCTTGAGCCATGATATTTATTTTTGACATCTATATGTATATCACTCGTTCTCTTTTCTTTTGTGTTTAGCAGTAGATTATTAGACGTCCACCTTAACGAGTCCTCCTGGACGCTACCCTCGTCTGATTCCACCATATTTGTTCACCGACACTCGCCAAGGCTAGCTTAATGTGACTCGAGCTTCCACAGGGTTTTCAGCACATAATAATAATAATAATTGTCTAATCTTGTCATCTGCGTATGTTTCCCATACACAGACGAAATTCGTCTCTGCATTTAACCCAACCACCTACCAGGCGGTGCAGTGAGCAGCCATAGAAGGCGCTCGGGGAGCTGGAGAAATAGGTGTGCACTCATAGACACCCCAAGATGTGTAGTGGCCGGGACGCGAACCCGCGTCCTTCGGGTCCCAAGTCAAACGCCCTAACCACTACACCATCTTGGCTCCTCAGCCTGGTGTGTTGTTTACACCGACCGCAGACCTGCATTTCAAAACTCCATATCAACATATCTGGAAAACTATTGGAGTAAACTTTCAAACTGAATGGTAAATAGTAAATGGGCTGTACTTGTACAGCACCTTTCTATCTTATCAAGACACTCATAGCTCTTTACACTACAATCTGTGTCCTCATTTACCCATTCATACAGCACTCTACAAGATCTCTACAACGATTAACCAGGGCTTTATTACATTCATGCACCGATGGGACACACATCAGAGGCAATGAGGGGTTCAGTGTCTTGCCCAGGGACACTTCAGCATGTGACTGTTGGTGGAATCGAACCCCCAACTCTTGCATTAGAGGACGACTGCTCTAACCACCTGA
>JBBPBX010004738.1:14185-26087 GCA_038048925.1 Garcialebias charrua
CTCCTCCTACCCGCCAGCGAGGCTCCTGTGTCCGGGTGTTGGAGGGCGGTGGTGCGGGTGAGCCCTCGCGGTGTCGCAGACCAACGGCTCCCCCAGCCCGTCGCTCATCACACGGCTCACCAAAATAACAACAATAACATGGACGGTCCGTCAAGTGACTTCACTTCCGCCTCTCCCTTCATCGCTCCTGAGCTCTAAAAATAAAATAAAAACTCCTCAGCGGACCCCCCACCACGACAAACACAGGAGAAAAACGGGGTTCACGTCCGCTTTCTCTCGTCTCGTGCCACACGGTGCCCGTTCTGTCGGCTGCTGGCACGAGCGCTTTCCTCCAGTTTTCTGTTTACTTGCAGGGGGAGGGGCGACGTGACGTCATTGCTGCGGGAAAAGCACGCGTGGTCGATTTGTTTTGATTGTGAGCTCTTCCGGAGATTTTGGACAGCCGCGCTAGAGCGGCTCGGTTTTAATTTAACCGTACCGCACGCACCGAAGTGAAACGACTGGAGAACCGAACCGAGACGTGACACGAACCAGTTGGCTTTGGTTTAAAATCAAGGAAACGCTGGTGTCTATTAAAGTACGGCAAACCGTTGTTACATGTAATTATAAAGCTCGCGTCTGCAACGTGTGGCCGTTTTAGCCCCTTTTAATTTAATTCATTTATTTATTTGTTTGTTTGTTTATTTTACAAAAAATAAAACCAACCCAAGCCACAAACCTGTTAGCAGCTTGAAATAAATGTAACGCAACGCACGGCATTACGCTTTATATAATATTTTATTTTATTTATTTATAAAAATTTGTTATTTTTTATTTATTTATTTATTTTTACAAAAAACACAATGCAAAACAATCCCATAAATGATAACGTACAAAATATAAAAAAGAAAGGTAGCAGAAAGAAGAAAAAATCTTAATATATAATACATTATATCTATATTTATATCTATATATATATACAGGTAGTCCCCGATTTACGAGCGAGATCCGTTACAACGAGGCGCTCGTAAACCGGAAATCTCGTAATTTGGAACGGCCGCCACGCTTCTCGTAAGTCCGGAATTTCGCTCGTAAATTGGAACGGTTTTGCTAGCGCGACTACGAACACTCGTTTTTCATCGAAAAACTGCTTATGAGTGCATAAAAATGATCGGAAACGTGTGTCCACATGTTTAGCTAACGAACTGTGGTGAAAAAACACAGGAAAACTCAGTATTTTTTGCGTTTTTTCCAATAATTCGCCAGCTCGTAAGTCCGGAACCTCGTAGATCAGAGCGCTCGTAAATCGGGGACTACCTGTATATATATATATATATATATATATATATATATATATATATATATATATATATATATATATATATATATATATATATATATATGTATATATATGTATATATATATATATATATATATTGTAGGAGGTGGTGAAGAGACGACACAGGAGACGGGATACAGTTCTTCACTTTTAATCAACTCCTACTCAAACTGGCGGGAAAACCACCCAACACCGCCTTATATACCAACACAACATCCGGTCCTCTGGACCTTTCACAATAAAAGCATCCTGTAACACATTCGGTCCACTGGGTGTGAGTAGAGCCCCCTAGTGGTCCACCACACACGCCCCCCCAGAACACCCAGTAAGGTCCATCACTAGTCCCGCATTTTAGGTTTGATTAAACGACCAGAACGGCTGAACCTGGGCCCTGCAGAACCAGTCTGATGAAGCGGAGGGCTCCGAGGAGGGCCTGCAGAAGATTCGGGCTCCAATGGACGTTGAGAGTCTCTGGCAGGGGGACAGCAGTCCGTTAACAATGTGGATGGAGGTCTGCCCCTGCGAGGAGCCTGGGCCGTAACAACCTGATCATCTGACATAACATGAGCTGGTTTAAGCCTATCGATACAGACAGTCTCAGTACGACCCCCTAAATCTAAAAGGAAATGTTTTGGACCTGGTTGAAGAACCCGAAACGGTCCATCATACAAAGGCTGTAGTGGTGTCCTGTGTGCATTGTGTTTGACAAAAACAAATTTAGAGGACTCCAGACTCTTAGGGACAAATGACTGCGGTAAACAATGGTGTACCGGGCCGGGGACACGAAAAGGGGCCTCCTGAGGTGAAAAATGGAGCAACGGTGGAGCAAACTGTGGTGAGGGTACCTCAGGTAAAAACTCACCGGGGACGCGCACAGGTTGACCGAAAACCAGTTCAGCCGGGGAAGAGCTCAGGTCCTCTTTGGTTGCGGTACGTAAACCCAACAAAACCCAGGGAAGACGGTCAATCCAGTTGTCACCGGTCAATGCAGCACGCAGTGCAGCTTTCAATGATCTGTGAAACCGTTCACACAAACCATTAGCTTGGGGGTTGTAAGCGGTGGTCCTGTGAACGTTAGTCCCCAGACTCTTGGCCATGGTAGACCAAAGTTCAGAAACAAACTGCGGGCCCCGGTCTGATGTAATGTCTGAAGGGGGGCCGAAACGCGCCACCCAGGTAGACAAAAATGCCCGGGCCACCACTGCAGATGTCGTGGATGTCAAAGGAACCACCTCAGGCCACCTGGTGGTCCGGTCTATCATAGTCAGCAGATGAGTAAAACCTTGTGATGGAGGCAGAGGGCCCACCAGGTCTACGTGCACATGATCAAACCGCCGACCTGGGATGGAGAAGGGTTCCAAAGGTGCTTTGGTGTGCCTGTTAACCTTAGCGCGCTGGCATGGGACACACGCTGCTGCCCACTCCTTAACTGCTTTACGCAGACCGGGCCAAACAAACTTTGAACTGACCAGTTTCACCGAGGCTCTAACACCTGGATGAGAAAGGGAATGTAAGGAGTCAAAAACGCGGCGTCGCCATGAAACTGGAACCAGGGGGCGGGGCCTGCCAGTAGAAACATCACAGAGCAGGAGGGGACCTCCGTCATTCACCTGCCGTTCCTCCAACTCGAGGCCCGTGGGCCCGGACTGGAGCTCGAGTATTTCTGCGTCGCTACGTTGGTCCGCAGCCATAGCAGAAAAATCGATGCCAACGTGTACGGGAGAGATCAGCACCCGGGAGAGACAGTCGGCCACCACGTTGGATTTTCCAGCCACATGCTGAATGTCTGTAGTAAATTCAGACACCGCTGCGAGGTGGCGTTGCTGGCGAGCAGACCAGGGGTCAGAAATTTTTGACATCGCAAACACCAAGGGTTTGTGGTCAACATATGCAGTGAACCGGCGGCCCTCCAGGAAAAACCTGAAATGGCGTGTGGCCAGGTAAAGCGCCAGCAACTCTCTGTCAAAAACACTGTATTTCAGCTCATTGTCCCGCAGCGTACGGCTGAAAAATGCAAGCGGCTGCCAAACCCCGGAAACCTGCTGTTCTAACACAGCCCCCACCGCAACATCAGATGCGTCGGTTGTTAAAGCTATTTGCGCCGCTGGGGATGGATGGGCCAAAAGGGCAGCAGTGGCCAGTGCAGCTTTAGCATCACCAAATGCCTGTAGGCGTTCTGGTGTCCAGTCAGAGTCAGAGAGAATTTATTGTCATTTGCACCGCATGTAGTACATGTGTTGAAAACGAGATTATGTACACAGGGTCCCAGTTACATCCAACAACAAATGCAAGAGAAAAACAATAATAACATCTAGGATTAACTAAGAGAGACATCAGCTAGTAATACACTAAGCCCTAATGTAGTAGAAAAACATCATTATAAACAGCAGCACGAACATGAGCAGATGGTCACAGATGAACGCAGATAGTCACAGATGAACGCAGCAACAAGAAACAGATCAGTATCAGCATGATGTGACATTTTGCAGTGTTTATTCTTATTATTTATTTATTCATGAGTCTGACAGCCTCAGGGTAGAAGCTGTTCCTCAGTCTAGTGGTTCTACATTTGATGCTCCTCAACCTCCGTCCCGAGGGGAGTGGTGCAAAGAGTGAGTGTGCTGGGTGAGTGAGGTCTTTCATGATGCAGGTGGCTCTTTTTCTGCATCTGGAGGTGTAGATGTCTGTGATGGTGGGGAGACTGACTCCCACAGACTTCTGTGCAGCCTTCACCACTCTCTGTAGAGCTTTCCTCTCTGCAACTGTGCAGAGAGGAAAGCGTGCAGTCCACGAGCGTGCAGTCCACGCTGTCGTTGGGCTTTTTCTTTTTCAGCGCTCCATAGAGCGGACGCAGCAGTTGTGCTGCCCTGGGGAGGAAACGGTTATAGAAGTTAACCATTCCCAAAAATTCTTGTAGCGCTTTAACAGACTGGGGCTGTGGGAAATCTGACACCGCCTGCACTTTGTTTGGTAACGGGACGGCACCACTTGCAGAAATGCGGTGGCCCAAAAAGTCAATGACTGGCAGCCCAAACTGGCATTTCGCTGTATTTACAATCAGGCCATGTGCTGCCAGGCGCTGAAAAACCTCACGGAGGTGGGACAAGTGCTGCTCAGCCGAGCTGCTAGCCACCAGGACGTCATCCAGGTACACAAATACGAAGGACAGACCCCTTAGGACTGAATCCATCAACCGCTGAAATGTTTGTGCTGCACCTTTAAGACCAAAAGGCATGCGCAAAAACTCAAAAAGGCCGAAAGGCGTGATAACAGCGGTCTTAGGGACATCCTCCACATGCACAGGAACCTGGTGGTACCCCCGTACTAAATCTACTTTAGAAAAAATGGAGGTCCCAGCCAGGTGCACTGAAAAATCCTGGATGTGGGGGATGGGATAACGATCGTTCTCTGTGATGTTATTAAGGCGGCGGAAATCCCCACATGGACGCCATTTGCCATCTGCCTTGGGCACCATGTGGAGGGGGGAGGCCCACGGACTGTTTGAGCGCTGCACGATGCCTAAACGCTCCATGTTAGCAAACTCTTCCTGTGCTATTGCTAGCTTAGTAGCATCGAGGCGGCGTGCACGTGCGAACACCGGGGGGCCCGTTGTGGGAATATAATGTTCGACCCCATGTTTTGTGTTTGTGTTTGCAAAATCAGGAACAGTCAGCGAGGGGAATTCAGACAATAAACGCTGAAACACATTACCCGAAGCTAAAAAGTTAGCATGCATTAAAGGCCCAGCTCCTCGCGTCTCACAAGGCAGTGACGAAAAAGACACAGCGTCGATCAAACGTCTGTTAGCTAAATCAACCAGGAGCCCGTGAGCACAAAGAAAATCAGCCCCTAAAATAGGGACTGAGCTAGCAGCTACCACAAAGTTCCACTGGAAGTCCCGTTCATGGAAACGAACAGTCACCAACCTTTCGCCAAACGTCTTGATGGGATAGCCGTTAGCCGCGGTTAGCTGCGGCCCGCAGCCTTCTGCTAACCTGTCGGAGCCAGTCGGGGGAACGAGGCTCTTCTGCGAGCCGGAGTCCACCAGGAACCGCCTCCCCGACCTCGAGTCTTCAATGAAAAGCAGCCTTTCCTTGTCGCCAACGGCCGCGACTGCTAGCGGGCGCTGGCGCTGTCGTTTCCCTGCGGCTTGAAACTGCACGGTGGGACGCACCGTCGTGCTTTGGCGCCAAAACGCTGGTGGAAGAAACAAAAGGCAGCTCCTGACCGCCTGCGGGCGACCCCTGCTACGACCACTGGCTCGTCCGGCGCTGAGGGCGATGCTTGAAGCTCGGGCGCCGCTGGAGATCCGGGGACCGCCGCTTGGACCGCGAACGTCCTCGCAGCCAGCAGGATGCGGTCGGCTTCGCGGGCCAGCGAGCGGTAATCCTTCTGCTGCAGAAACGGGGAGTTGGCCAGGGCAGTGCGCACTGGAGCCGGGAGCCGGCGGAGGAAGAGGTGGAGAAAGAGAAACTCACAGTCAGCTGAACCCCTCAACGACAACATTCCTTCCATGAGCTCAAGAGCTGTGCCTTCGCCCAAATCGGAGAGGGAAAACAGTTTCTCGGCGCGCTCCGCGTCCGAGAGCGTGTAACGCTGCAGAAGCGAACGTTAGCATTCATTTGCACGTTAGCATTCATTTAGCATTCATTTAGCATTCATTAGCACGTTAGCACGTTACTGTACTACGTAGTTAATTTTTAGAAATAGCACCGAAGCCAAGTAAGAAAACAGGAAAGTCCGCGGATGCGTCCGAGACTGAGAAACCTCGTAAAACAATTATGCTGGAGACGAAGGCGAAAATTATAAAAATATCAGATCAGGGCATGACACCAACAGCGATTGGAGACAAGCTAGGGTTTGCCAGGTCGACTGTGGGACCGTTTTGGTGGCCTTAGAATCGCTTCTCTGTTTTTTGCAGATGATATGGTCCTATTGGCTTCATCAGATCGTGATCTACAGCTTTCGCTGGAGCGGTTTGCAGCCGAGTGTGATGCGGCCGGGATGAGGATCAGTTCCTCCAAATCCGAGGCCATGGTCTTGAGCCGGAAAAGGGTAGCATGCCCTCTCCGGGTCGGGGATGAGGTCCTGCCCCAAGTGGAGGAGTTTAAGTATCTCGGGGTCTTGTTCACGAATGAGGGAAAACTGGAGCGTGAGATCGATAGGCGGATAGGTGCAGCGTCCGCAGTGAAGCGGGCGCTGTACCGGTCTGTCGTGGTGAAGAGAGAGCTGAGTCGAAAGGCAAAGCTCTCAATTTACCGATCGATCTACGTTCCCACCCTCATCTATGGTCATGAGCTTTGGGTTGTGACCGAAAGAACGAGATCTCGGATACAAGCGGCTGAAATGAGTTTTCTCCGCAGGGTGTCTGGACTCTCCCTTAGAGATAGGGTGAGAAGCTCAGTCATCCGGGAGGGACTCGGAGTAGAGCCGCTGCTTCTCCACATCGAGAGGAGCCAGTTGAGGTGGCTCGGGCATCTGGTTAGGATGCCTCCTGGACGCCTCCCTGGTGAGGTGTTCCGGGCATGTCCCACCGGGAGGAGGCCCAGAGGAAGACCCAGGACACGCTGGAGGGACTATGTTTCTCGGCTGGCCTGGGAACGCCTTGGGATTCCCCCAGAGGAGCTGCTCCATGTGGCTGGGGAGAGGGAAGTCTGGGCCTCCCTACTTAGGCTGCTACCCCCGCGACCTGACCCCGGATAAGCGGACGAAAATGGATGGATGGATGGAACGATAGTGGGAACGATAGTTAAGGACAGAAAGCGCATTTTTTAACACGTGCGTGATTCGGCTCCCATGAGGTCAACTATAATTACGAAACAAAGGACAGGTAAGATTGTGGAAATGGAACGGTTGCTGGTGCTATGGCTAGAAGACTGTACGTGAAGGCGTGTTCCCGTTAGCATGTCGGTGATATGTGAAAAGGCGAGGAGGATTTATCTTCGGCTGCAAGAACAAGCGAGGAGTGGGGGAGGTGCAGGGGGGAGAGGGTGCACAGAGCGATCCTGGAGAAGGGACGTCTTCACAGAGCGATCCTGGAGAAGGCACGTCTTCACAGAGCGCAGGAGAAGGGACGTCAGGCAGCACGTCGGGGGGGGGGCACTGGACCAGAGCAGTTCAATGCCTCCAAAGGTTGGTTCCAACGCTTCAAAGAGAGACACAATTTTCACAACCTCAAGATACAGGGTGAGCATTTAATTTCTCATTTTTATTTTTTAATAGGTAGTCCACGACTTACGATTATTTTTTTTTTTTCATTTTTCCTTTTATTACAGTGTTACAACAGCTTAACCGTGTCATGTTTGTGTGCATTTAAACAGGTGAGTATGCCTGTGCTGACCACGAGGCAGCTGAGGCCTTCCCTGAAACACTGGTTGCGATCATCAGGGACGGCGGGTACACTGCCCAGCAGGTGTTCAACGTTGATGAGACAGGGCTGTTCTGGAAGCGTTTGCCAGACAGGACCTACATCAGCAGGGCTGAACGAACAGCACCAGGTCACAAGGTCGGCAAGGAGCGTTTGACCTTGCTGTTGGGGGGCAATGCTTCTGGGGATTGCAAACTCAAGCCGTTGCTGGTGTACCAATTTGAAAGCCCCAGAGGCTTCAAAAATATTAATAGAAAACAGCTGCCAGTCTATTGGACCTCAAGTAAAAAGGCCTGGGTGACGCTGGCTATGTTTACAACTTGGTTCACCATCAACTTTGTGCCAGATGTCCGGCGTTTTTGCAAATCCAAAAACATTGCTTTTAAAGTCCTGCTGGTGTTGGACAATGCTCCAGGGCACCCCCCTGATCTCACCGACTTGCACCCTAATGTGAAGGTGGTGTACCTGCCGTTGAACACCACGTCCCTGATCCAGCCAATGGACCAAGGGGTGATTAGTACGTTTAAGGCGTACTACCTTCAGAGGGTCATCCGTGATGCTTTGGAGGCAACCGAGAAGTCTGACACCCTCACCCTCAAAGATTTCTGGAGACAGTACAACATCCACGATGCTGTGCTGAACATTGGCAACTCCTGGGAACGTGTGACTCCAAAGAACTTGTGTGAGGTGTGGAAGAAGCTCTGTCCAGAGCTGGTTCAGGAGGTACACGATTCCCAGGAAGTTGACCATGTAATCCAGGACGTTGTGAGGATGGGCAGGTCACTGGACCTGGAAATGGACCAGGACGATGTCCAACAGTTGCTGGGTACAACAGGACAGGACCTGTCCCCAGACAACCTGATACAGCTGGACATGCACGTCCCGGATGAGGAAGAGGAGCAGGTCACCCCCATCCCTCCGGCCAAGACCTTCACCAGGCAGGAGATGGTGAAGGGCTTTAAAGAGTTCCACAGCTTCCTGGTGAGGATGGAGGCGTAGGACCCCGATGGGGAGAGGTTCTCCAGGGTCTCTAGGGCTGTCCTAAATGACATTGCATGTTACCAGCAGATCCTGGATGACAAAAAGCTGGAGCAGGTGCAGAGTAGCATGCTCAAATTTGTGACAAAGGTCCCAGCACCGCCTCCAGGATCTGCTGGTGCACCAGCTGAAAGGCCATCCAGTCCTCCTGCAGCAAGCCAGGAGGAGGCCATGGACAGCTCACCTTCTCCCCATTAAAAGACGCCCCCCCTGCTCCCTCCCTCCAGGTACAGACTCTACTTCCTCAGACGGCTGAGACGAGCTGGTCTGAGCAGCCCAGTCCTCACCTCCTTCTACAGGTGTGCAGTGGAGAGCATCCTGTGCTCCAGCATCAATGTGTGGCATGGAGGCTGCACAGTTGCAGAGAGGAAAGCTCTACAGAGAGTGGTGAAGGCTGCACAGAAGTCTGTTGGAGTCAGTCTCCCCACCATCACAGACATTTACACCTCCAGATGCAGGAAAAGAGCCACCTGCATCATGAAAGACCTCACTCACCCAGCACACTCACTCTTTGCCCCACTCCCCTCAGGACGGAGGTTGAGGAGCATCAAATGTAGAACCACTAGACTGAGGAACAGCTTCTACCCTGAGGCTGTTAGACTCATGAATAAATAAACAATAAGAATGATCACTGCAAAATATCACATCATGCTGATGCTGATCTGTTTTCTTGTTGCTGTGTTCATCTGTGACCATCTGCTCATACAGACTCATGTTCGTGCTGCTGTTTATAATGATGTTTTTCTACTACATTAGGGCTTAGTGTATTTCTAGTTGATGTTTTCTTAGTTAATCCTAGATGTTATTACTGTTTTTCTCTTGCATTTGTTGTTGGATGTAACTGGGACCCTGTGTACATAATCTTGTTTTCATCACATGTACCACATGCGGTGCAAATGACAATAAAGACTCTCTGACTCTGACTCTGACTCTGTACTGTAATGAAATGTTATTTTAATTTTTCTGAGTTGTGTTATGTTACACACATTAATTTCATCTGTTAATCAATTTGTATCTGCTTATGTTCACAGTCTGCTACTCCTCCTCCTCCCCCTCCTCTCCACCAGCTCCACCATCCCATCACTAACCTGCCCACCTTCACATACCAGTACAGCATCGTCGGAAAGGTACAGCAAAGACATGTTAATTTTTTTACTTTATTTTTTGTTTTATGTTACATCTACTGTAATCATCACCTCTCTCTCGACAGCCTCCAAAGCGTCATGCCCCCCTGGTCCATCCACACATGTGTACCACACCACACAGGTAAGGAGAAGTTGTTCTTGTCTGTGTTTTCATTTCTGCAGATGTTGACGTCTGTGTGTGGGTTTCAACAGAACCACCTGCTGCTCTTTCCTCATGGACCAGCCTACTGTGCCTCCACCTGCTGCTCTTTCCTCATGGACCAGCCTACTGTACCTCCCCCTGCTGCTCTTGCCTCATGGACCAGCCTCCTGTACATCCTCCAGCTCCACAAATGCACCACACCATACAGGTAAGGAGAAGTTGTTCTTGTCTGTGTTTTCTTATCTGCAGATGTTGACCTCTGTGTATGGGTTTCAACAGAACCACCTGCTGCTCTTGCCTCATGGACCAGCCTCCTGTACCTCCTCCAGCTCCTCAAATGCACCACACCACACAGGTAAGGATAAGTTGTTCTTGTCTGTGTTTTCTTATCTGCAGATGTTGACGTCTGTGTGTGGGTTTCAACAGAACCACCTGCTGCTCTTGCCTCTCTGTACTACCGCTGCCGTCCTGCCTCCTACCTGCTGCCCTAGCTTGTCTCCTGTGTCACCTGTTTTGTGACCATCAGCAGTGAGTAGAAGTTGTTCTCTGTCTGTTTTTCATGTTTTCTTTGCAGGTCATTGTCCAGCTGTATCTGCACATGTTCATGTTTTGTTAATTTCTACACAGATCACCTCGTCCACTTTCCTCATGGATGGACGTCTGTCCTGCCTGCCTCTGTCGTCCTGCCTGCTGGCTCCATCCATCACCTGTGTGTCAACACCTTCTGCCTCAATGACTGCCGCCAAATAAAACCACACCTGATCTGATGGACAGACCTGCTCACATCAGGACCACACACCTGAACTCACACCTGGACTAAAATGCTCCCAACATTCATTGTTGAGCAATGGCTAAGCAGTTCCATCTGATCCAGGTTTGAACTTGAGAAAAACATCATACGACTGTCTACCTACACTTCAATCAAAGTAAGGGAATTCATTTTCTTTTTCTGCTGCTTCTAGCTTTTTTAGAGTTCATGGACTTGTTTTTCATGCACATGCATGGACTGCACACCAAGGCACTGGTTTCACATACATGATGGTTGCAACATGTTTCTGATGGATGTGATTTGCTGCTGATGATTGACATCAATTGCTGATTATGGATGGATGTGAATTACTGCTGATTTGGTGCTGATTGATGTCAATAGCTGCTGCTCTTTGAGAAGTGTTCATGGTTCATGGTTGACATCATTTCCTGATGATGGATGGATGTGAATTGCTGCTGATTTGCTGCTGTTTCATGTCAATAGCTGCTGCTCTTTCAGAAGTGTTCATGGTTGACATCATTTTGCTGATGATGGATGGATGTGAATTGCTGCTGATTTGTTGCTGTTTGATGTCAATAGCTGTTGCTCTTTTCAGAAGTGTTCATGGTTGACATAATTTGCTGATTATGGTTGAGAACTGTTTAGGAAGAGATTTGTATTTTGTATGCTTTGTCTGTGCTGAAAAATACATTACTGTACCTTTTAAAAGTTTCTGGACTGGACTGTACACTAAGGCACTTTGTTTTCATACATCTGGTTACACAAAGTAGTTTTTTTAATTACAGTCTTGAATGTGCTGTGCTGAATAGCAATGTTTAACATTACTGTACACTACTGTACATGCTGTACAGGTACTGTGTGTGTTTATGGATGAATATGTGGTGTAATGTGTTAGATAAGTGTTTGTAAATAAAGTTTTGTGCATGTTTATGGCCCAGTATGTCCGCTTGTTCAGTCTCATGCCGATAAATGTACGTGTGGCGCTCCGTTAGCGGTATGTCCGCGACTTACGGCAAAAATCCAGACCTACGAACGACACGTTTTTTTCACCCCGACCTACAGCAGAATAGAGCTGCGAACGGTCCTTAGGTCTGGAACTCGTTCGTAACTCGGGTTACCTGTA
>JBBPBX010004738.1:42997-55970 GCA_038048925.1 Garcialebias charrua
TACTATATTCATTCATTCATTCGACCTTTATTTAGTCAGGTAAATCTTATTGAGCTTCGAGGGCTCATTTACGAAAGCGACCTGCTACAAACTAAAGAATGATGAACAGCATTGGTACAAGTACATTAAACAATAGACAAAAGAAAAAGAAAAAGTAGCAAAAACTAGCAAACATTATAAGGTAGATGTACAAAATCAAAAACAGGACCAAATCAGCATTGGTTTTTGCCAGGATTCCAACAGATTCTGAAAATCAATATATGATTCGACTCACGTTTTTTTCGACATACGAACGGTCCTTAGGTCCGGAACTCGTTCGTATGTCGAGGGTTACCTGTATACATATTAGGCTTGTTATAGATTAACCGATTCGACCGGATATCCAGTTTGACAAGCTAGCGATGTGGTTGCATCGGTAGCAGCCACGTAAACCGACAGCAACCAGCCACAAATTCAGAGATGAACCGGTTGAAAAGACACAGACCGGGTATCGCGAGACTTGCTGGGTTTACAATGCGTTTCTAAAACAACGCGAGAGCGAAGCTATTCTCACGCATGCGCCATAGCTCACCAAGAGGACGAGCATGGATGTAAATAGTAGCCGCGCTAGCGAGTCACCGCGAAAGATTTTCAACACATCAGCCAGACAAAAATCTAAAGTGTGGAACGTTTTCGGGTTTTACTAGAAGGACGGAAAACTCGACAAAAGCCACGCTATTTGTAAGCTATGCAGCGCACCTCCGAAGTACACTGGTAGCACAACAAACCTCGACCAACAACTTTTCAAGCCTCACAACAACGAGCAGGATCATGCAGCTGCCACACACAAAGCGACGGGTAACGTTATCACTAAATTTTACGGGCAACTCAGTGATAGTTCACGAGCTACACAGGCCTTGAAGATCTCTTCCACACTGTAGTAGCTCTGGACCCCCGTTTTAAGTCCCTGCCCTTCCTCAGTAGCAGTGATAACTCCTGTCAATGAGCCCACAGAATGGGTGAACAGTCTTGTTGTTACACAGAAGAATAAACACGTTGTTGGACCCGAACTGCGTTGTCTCAGCCTTCACCTATAATATAAGCTGCATGACTATGACCCACAGCCATACAAGATTAATAAGAAGCATAAAGCTACAACAGTAGCCATGATGCAGAGAGGACATTCACAAGCCTATCAGCTAAAGCAACATCCCTGCATCACAAGGTAAATCCCCCAACACACTGTCAAAATACATCTTACAGTGCATTCAGTTACAGTCTGCTGTGTTTTGTTGCTGTCACTAGATTTATTCTGCCTACTGTTTTTTGATTGTTTACACTGCATTTAACCATACTGTACACTAAATGTAATGTCATGTTTTATTTCTAGGTAACGGGGGATTCAGTTCAGAGAGGTCCAGTGCAGACTGAACCTGCAAATGGAGATCTGGATGTCTGCAATGATGCACCCCAGACCCAAGATGAGCATACAGGTTTGTGTTTTATAACTTGTGATCAAGAATGAGCTGACTTTGTCTTAAACTTGTGCTGCAGTCATTGTATCAGCATAAAACACATTCACTATAATGAGAGAATCTGCATGCACAGAAAGAGTTCAATAATAATCATGATGATAATGATATATCTTTTACACATGTACACGAGTCCCTACATAAATAAATTCTGAACATCAGATGAAGATTTTTACATAAAATGGTAAAGTCAGTAAAAAAAAAAAACTTCATGGCTAACATAGTCAGTAATATATGGTGCTTGTTTTCTATTTCAGATGATGAACCACCTTGTAAAAAGAAGAAAATGTCAGCGCTGGACGAGCTGTTGGGAGACTTTGAAGTGAGGATGGCAACTAGATCTGTGAGGGACCAGGCCAGTGAAGAAGTCAAGAGGTACAGAGAGCGTGAGGTACAGAGAGCATGTTTTTATATTAATCCGTGCCCACCTGCTCACACAAACTCATGTTCGTGCTGCTGTTGTTAGGCGTACTGTTCTTGCATTATGTTTTGTATTATTAAGTTCAAGTGTTTATTTGTCATATGCAGGTTAACACAGGGTTAACTTAGTACAATGAAATGCTCAGGATGAGAAAAAACGATTTTGACTTGCTAAAAAACAAACAACAAGCAAACAGGAAATACTAAAGCATGCAATAAGGGTACAAAATAAACTACCAAAAAGTGAAACAGTAATTATAATATTTACAAAGTTTCTGAAGAGAAAAATAGTAAACAACATGGTAGAATTTTAACGGTGAAGCAGGATGAATTTGTGTGAATAACTATTTCAAGGTAGTAATGAAATATAAGCTAAAATGCACATGATCTATATTGCACATAACTACTAAACTACAGGTTGTGTGACAGGTTATTGCACAGCGGGTTATTGCACAGCGGGTTATTGCACAGGAGCTTTGTGCTTAGCTTATTCCTGGGTTTTTTTTCCTAGTGATTTTTATTTTATTACATGCTGCTGTAACCATTTGTGCCTTTTATATTTTTTCTGTATTTTCTGTAGGAAATTTTCTTTTAGCTGGTCTTTAGGTCCATGTTTAAAAATAAACACATTTAACATGTGATTATTTTGTTTGGCTTTTTACTTTATTTTTACCAGTGCTTTACAGCACCCTTTTAGATATGATATATGTGGACTTTTACAAATTTAAAAATGCTCTAAGAATGTCACATTGATAGAAATGGTCCTTTTTCTTTCATAATGAAATATTTGTCTACCGGTACATCAACAAATGTTAAAACGTAGAATTATTTGAAGTTTAATCGAATCGAACCGAATCGCTTTTACACTGCATCGAATCGAATCGTTCCGTTTTTAAAATAAATCGTTTTTGAATCGAATCGTAACCTTTGTATCTAGATGTGAATCGAATCGTCTGTCACACAGAGATGTACAACCCTAATATATATATATATATATACATATATATACATATATAATATACATATACATATATATATATATATATACATATATATATATATATATATATACATATATATATAGGGGTGTAACGGTACGCTAAAATCACATTTCGGTTCGGTTCAATTACAAGGAGGGCTCGGTTCGGTTTATTTTCGGTTTATTTTCGGTACAAAAAAAAAAGACAAAATAAAGACTTACAAAATGTTTATTTTGAAAATATGCCAAAAATATGTTTGTATTGTATTGTAGTAATAAATAAAAGTGACCCATTTGGATGATATTTTAAATAAACAGCACTCTACAATAAATAAATTATATTAAAAATAATAAAAATCTTAATGAATACAATAACAGTCAGAACCAGAACAATAAGCAGCAACAGACTGTTTACAATCTTAACTAATAAAGTTTTTGTCCAGTAGCACCAGTGTGGCTGTATTTGTCCTCATTACTCACAACCTCTTCTTGGTGGGACTGGTCCTGGAACAGTTCCAGAGTTCAATTCAGTCATCACACACTTCTTAGCTGCAGCAGGTGATCTCTGGTGGATTTCCCTGAAGTGGAAGGAGAGCAGCTACCTCTGTAACTGGAAATACTGGAAATAAAACACAGAGGTAAAAAAATAAGTTAATAAGATTATAATTTTAAATAATAATAAATTATAAATAATAATTATAATAAAATAACAATACCTCTTGAACGGTTGAATATCTCACTCATCATCAGGGCAGGGTTTAAATCAGCTCCAGGACTTGTTGACCATCAGTTTTAGTTTTTTCATAAAGAGCTGAACTTTTTGACTTAAGTGTTGACGTGATGGATGTCTCATAGCAAGGATCAACTGTGCATTAAAAACTTTCAGACTTAGATTCAGAGCTTTAAAAACTCATACAGTTTGTGTTATTGATCTGGACCCATCTAAATTACCTGATGAAGTTGTTTAAATGCAGCTGTGTTGTTAGCGCACTTTGTAGAAGTTGTTTAAATGCAGCTGTGTGGTTAGCGTACTTTGTAACAGCTCGTTCACGTTCTGATGACGTAGTTTCCAGCGCGTTCACGTTAGACGTGTTGCTGCTGCAGATCCAGTCTTCATGAAAAAACGTCCACACACACAGCTTTGTGCGCTCGTCTTTTAACAAGAAAACCATAACGTTAACAAACAGGAAACCGCAGCGAGAAGCTAACGGCTAATGCTGCGCGTGCTGCGAGATAATAGCTCCGTGCTGAAACGCGCCCAGGAAATTTTGTTCCGCGGCGCACATATTAACATTCAATGAGTGAAAAAATAACCGTTTCGGTACAGCACGTTCGGTTCGGTCCACCTCCGTACCTTTTCGGTTCGGTACACCAACTACAACCGTTACATGCCTAATATATATACATACATACATACATACATACATACATACATACATACATACATACATACATACATACATACATACATACATACATACATACATACATACATACATACATACATACATACATACATACATACATACATACATACATACATACATACATACATACATACATACATACATACATACATACATACATACATACATACATACATACATACATACATACATACATACATACATACATACATACATACATACATACATACATACATACATACATACATATATATATATATATATATATATATATATATATATAAACGTTACCAGTGCAGCACAATAATGTAATGAAGTTGATAATCATTTTGTTATGTTTTAATGACAAGCCAATAAAAGTGAATAACCGTGTTTCCATCTATTTTCAATTCGAATTTTGAGCGAATTTATGAAAATTCGCAAAAATGTAAATAAAAATTAATGCGAATCAGAAGTGTTTCCATCAACTGGCTTGAAGCGAATCCACCAGGCCACGCAAAGCGGCATTACGTCAGACGTCAGCGTTACGCATGTCTACAGTAAACAGGAAGTAGCGGTTGAAAACAGGAACCGAACCACACATCTCGGCAAAATGGAGAGAATATTTCAGGAATGTGTTGCTATCGGGCAAGTTGTATTTATTCTGTCATGCCAACTAGTTTTAGCGATGTTACAGCGGAAACAGCTGATCAGTCACATGACGTGAATGTTCGCTACGTCAGAACTGAGTCGGCAAATCTGTTTCCATCTCTCGTTTTGCGCATCAGCTCTGTTTCGAAAAACCCAAAAACCACCTCAAGCGAGCGTATCAACTTTTTTGCGAATTAGAGGAAGTCAATTCAAATTGTGCCGTTTCCATTCAGCTTTTCTGATGCGATACTTCAAAATGCGCATCAAGAAACCTTGATGGAATCAAACACGGCTATTCTCACTTTACTGCTTTCCTTTTTATTCAGTGCTGATTGTGACTTCTCATCTGATCATGGTACCTGTTTTTACCTGAACGCTGTAGAATAAATCAGTGAACATGTCAAAAGTCTAAGGATCAAAATACCAGGAAATGAGTATTGCTTGCATTATGCAAGATACTGTAGTTAACGAGTCACCATCAAACAGCCAAGAGTAAAGTGAATTTACCCCAAACTCACAGGAAGTTCTCTCCTCTTTACATGTAATTAGCACCAGTAGACCCATTTTAGTCATGGGGTGTGACATGAATGTTAAAAGAATATGAGTCGGTTTTCCTGCAGTCAGCATAAAAAGCCCCATAAGGTTGGCAGGGAAGTTTGCAATGCCGCTGAGGTGACATTTTATTTGCCCCCAACAACAGAAATAAAAGCTAATGAATTTAACACCTGTGTGTGATAAACGTTGACACTTTCATACACTGGACAAGTGTATTAGTGATATGAATTTCAGCTCTGTTCCAGGATTCAGATGATTACGCTCAGCTCACCAAAATTAGCCGGCCCTTTCAGCTCCAACTGGCTCCTCACGGCAGCACTAAATGAAAAGCTGTTAAAGAACTGAAGAAGGCAGCTCCTGTTGGTGAGCTGAGCCAAATCATCTGGATCTCACAAAGGGACAGTGCTAAACAAAATGTATTAATGAAACTATTTAATTTGAGAAGATATTTTGGAAGATAATGTGAGCATACTTGGAAGACAATAATTGTGTGCAAAGAATGACATACAGTATCTGCATATTCTTCTTCTTTCGGCTTTTCTCTTCAGGGGTCGTCACAGCGAGTCATCCTCCTCCACCTCACTCTGTCCTCTGCATCCTCTGTCCTCACTCCAACTAACTTCATGCCCTCTCTAACTGAATCCATACATCTCCTCTTTGTTTTTTGTTTTTCCTGGCAGCTGCATTTCTAACATCCTTCAACCAATATACTCAATTTTCCTCCTCTGGACATGTCCAAACCATCTCAGTCTGGTCTCTCTAACTTTAGTTTAAGGTTTGAACCCACACGCAGGAAAACAGGAGGACTCGATAGAGCAAATAAATAATAATGTATTGAACAAAACAAAATGCTGACGGGGCAGCAAAACTTACTTTAAAGAGGATACAACGAGGTGGAGCAGATACAGACCATAGCACCGTGGAAGGATAAAGCCCGGATACCAAAGGAGTGAAACTAAATACTGACACTAATGAAACAGTGAGGAGCACCTGGGGTGATTAGAATAAGGATCAGCTGTGGATGATGACACGGAAAACAGAGGTGCAGGAAAACAGAAACAGTGAGAACCATGTCAATCTCCCAGTTGTTCAACCTGTACCTCTGATGATATCCTTCCTAATCTTATCCATCTTTGTCACTCAATTGAATTCAATTCAGTTTACTGTATTTATACAGCGCCAAGTCACAACAGAAATCATCTCAGAGTAAGTACATGAAATCTAACTATAAGATTTACCAAAAAGAAAAGTCTTCAGCCCAGTCTTAAAACTGGACAATGTGTCAGCCTCACAGACAGAAACTGAAAGATCTTCCTCCTATTCTGCTTTTGGAAACTCTAACCACAAGTAAACCTGCAGTCTGAGAGCAAAGTGCTCTGTTTGGAAAATATGGAACAATAAGATCTATAATATCAGATGGAGCTAGGTTGTTGAGAATTTTGTAGGTTAAGGCTCCAGTATAGCTGTGCGTTGGGCCGAACACCGCAGGCAGTTCACAGTACAGTATAGTTCAGCGTGAAGCTCCAAATTCTTGACATAATTTGAGCAGCAGCAGGGCGGAGCGTTTACCTACGGGACAAATTGAGGTAGTTGATTGGTCATTTGCTGACACGCCTACTGAATTGATTGACAGGTCGGGTGGTGAAAGAAAAGGCACGAGCTGTGCAGCGGTATTTTGTGTTTATATGTTAATAAAAATATCTAAAAAATAAAATAAAAACAGAGAGCGCTGGTCCTGCAGCCCACAGCCCACCAGGAAATATTTAAAACCTGGCGCATCCACGTTAGACATGACTTTAGTTCGCTCGTGACAAATTCATTCATTCCTCCTCATCGGAGGAGGAAGCGAATGGTGACCGCTTCAAGCGATCACTTGACTTTTGGCAAAAAAACTAACGAAAAGTCCAGATCAGCGATGAAGAAGGGGAATTTAATACATCTGTGTCTCATACAAAACAGTCCGTCGCCGGGCAGTTTGTTGTGAGACAACACGCGTGCGTAAGCGGTCGTAAAATTTGAGCTTGGCGCGTTCGCGCCCGCGTTCAAAGGCTTGTGTGCGGCGTTCGCATGGCATGCAGCGGCGTTCGGCCCAACGCAGAGCTATACTAGTGGCTTTAGAAGTAAGATTTTGAATTCAGTTCTGGATTTGACAGGGAGCCAATGGATAGAAAGTAAAACTGGAGAGATGTGATCTCTCCCACTAACGTCACTCCTAAGGAGAACCTCAACATCTTGGTTTCTGTCACTTTCAGTTCTTTCTCCTGTTTTATTTATTTATTTATTTATTTATTTATTTATTTATTTATTTATTTATTTATTTATTTATTTGTTTGTCAATGCCAATGTCTCCAGACCATACAACATCTCACAACTGTCTTGTGAGCATGCATCAGGATATGTCTTGTAAACTTTTCCTTTGACCTTTGCTGACACTCCTGAAACTTTTCTCCTCTGCATCCTTCCTGGACTCTTTTTCCCCTCTTTACCACACACCCCATTTTCCTGGACAAGTACTTGAAATCCTACACCCGGCAACAGATGCAGACATATTTATGCATTAGGATTATGTGTATCCCACTCAAGAGTCTTTTTCTTGGAGCAAAGCAGGTAACAACATACCAAGAGTTTGTGTTACTGAAGCTTGTAGATGCATTAGCTGGAGGTGAGCGATGAGATACAGTACAGCTGGACTACATTTAACACTTCAGGTTTGCAGAAATATGACAAAGACACATTTTGTCTGTCTGTACACTAATTGTAGAAGTGAAACACTGGGCTTAAAAGATATTTCTGTTTTGTATTTATTTTTTTCCTTGGATTTTGTTGCCCCTGGATTGTTTGGGGACCACCCTGGAAATGTTATTTTCCCAAGCCTTCAATCACCCCAGTTCTGTCACGGCTTCCGCTTCGTAGCTCATCCGTACCAGAGTCAGGTACTAGAAACAAAAGATGTTTCTCTGTCCCTGTTTGAAACAACACTGCGTTTTGTTTTTACTGCTGAATCGCTTTGACAGCTTTTGTTGGTTCCTGTCAAAAACGGGTAGCTTCAGTTTTTTGTTTTTGTTTTTTTTAAAGATTGTGTGTGTGTGTATGTGTGTGTTATTTCTCAGCTCAGTCATCCTTAACCAGGAGTGAATGAACAGAAAGTTGAAGGAAAAAAGTAACAGGAATGAAAATGTCTCTGCCCAAGAGAGTCGGCGCTATAGGAAAGGTTAAACTTTGTGACACAATCTTTTAAATAGTTCCCTCCTTTATCCAATATACATGCAGTGTCGGGGGGATGAAACAGCTGCACCAAGTCTTGGAGTAGCAGTCTTCACCATTGGCTCAGTCACTTCAACTTGCTGCTTTTGTGCTCAGCACTGAAAGCTGCTGTCTCCCCAAACAATAACAGATGTCAGAATCCTGCTCTTATAAAAGTTTCTACCGGCTGCTTGCTTATTGCAGTGATTCTCACAGAAAGCCAATTGTGTTTGATTGACTGTGACCGTGATTGGCAGAAACTTGGCTCCATTGTTTGGCCACTCATGTTATCGCATTTGAGAAGTCTAGTAAGCCCGAGGCAGTAAAACAAACACAAAAAAAAAGCAAAAGGGATATTGGCTCCTGAGTAGCTGGCGTCAAGCCATTTTCAGTCAGGCAATTCCAGGGGAGCAATTGTCTGGTTTAATTGCTCCAGAAAAGAAAGACAGAGGCGGTGAAGCTAACGAGTCGTCTACAGAATCAGTAATTTACAGACTCTGTGATAAAAACAAATTTCTATCTTTTTTTTATTCCTCCCTCGACTCGTTCTCTACCTCCCTCTATAGTTTGATGTTCCAGTTATTGTAAGACCGTTTGCAATTTGGATTTTCACAGTGGAACAAACACACTCACATCCTCTCACTGATGCGATGGATCGGAGTTATACGCTGTCTCGTCACCTGGCCTATTTCTAAACCTGCAGCACGAGAACAAACAAGCTTCACTAACAATATACAGTTTTTCTGAACATGATTTATTTTTTCCTCATCTGAATCTGGTGCTGCGTTACTTAAAATATGGTGTCTCTGTACAGTCATGCTGTTTAGAGATTCTTACCTGTTTCTTGTTTATTTGATTTTTCATTCTGTTTGTGAAGATCTATTAAAAACCAGCAGGAGACTTTAGATGTTACTTTAGTTTACCTATCAGCATCATATACTATGCTTCAGTCAGGAAATGTTCATTTATCTTGGGACAGGACGCGAGACGTTCTGTTTGGCAAGAAATAAATATAAAAAGTTACCAACCGACAAACTAAGACAAGATTTGATTTGAGTACCGATATACTGAGTTCCGATGCACCTTCTGCGCATTGTGATAGAAAAGCCTTACTTTAACAAATATAAACAATAGTTCACAAGTTGACTTTTGTGGAAAAGTGATGAATGATTACTATCTTGCCTGTTGTAAATAAACCTCTTCAAATAATCACTGTATTTTCTGGCCTATAAGTTGCACCTTTTGGCCTAATTTGCATACCCTGCAACTTATACACCAAAGCGACTTATCTATGGATTTTATTCCCATATTTATGATCCAATTTTGGGCTGAGATATGACCGTTTTCATTCATTCTGACATGGAAAATATTGGACACAACCATTTTCAGCTGCTAAGTGGCATTTGAGTAGTATGGCATGCCGTTGTATCATGTAATAGGTAAAAGTGGCTATTAATGACACAATCGGCTTGCCATCGTCTGCCACCTTCGTCCAGCTCTGGGCTCATGCCTGGAGCAACCATAAAATCAGCTTCATTTTGCTGCCCCGGCCCGGCGAAATGCAGCTGATTTGACCATTAAAGTCCTTTTTTTAAGTAAAAGTTCAACTGAGACACACCTTTGCTATAATGTCGAGCAAACAAATAAATGTTTTTAGTTGCTTATCTTGTTAAATTTTGAAGAAATGTGCAACGTTCATCCTTCTGGATTTCCTCCCTCTGCGTGCTCCTGGAGCACAGAGGCAGTGATAACTTTTGAAATGCAGCTGATTTGACCGTCAAAGTGCATTTATGGAAAACGTTAAACTGAGACACACCTTTACTATAATGTTGAGCAAACAATTTATTGTTTTTAGGTGGTTATCTTGTTAAATTTTGAAGAAATGCACAGCGAGTTGTTCCTCTGTTAAAGCTGTTAAAGTCCTCCCGTTCATGCTCCCGCAGCTGCCATTTGGTAGCCAATTGATTTTTGGTACAATACCGGCCCACATTTCCAGGTTCGGCCCACATTTCCAGGTTGTCAGTGGTGATGCGCAACAAACGTGATGCATCAGTGGTGACGCATAATACAAAGTAGAAGCAACTTATACAGCAAAGCAACTTATTTGTGTTTTTTTTTCCACTTTATTAGAAATATTTGGACTGATGCAACTTATAGGGCGGTGCAACGTGTACGGCAGAATATATGGTCCAGTTTGCCCAAAATGAATCATTGCCAGCAGACAACAACTCCAGTCTCAGATTTCATAGCTTTTCATGTGAACATTAATGTTTGTTGTAAACTGTCCAGTTCACATTTCCGAGTTATTTTAGCAAAAATAATTATACTCTTGCCAGAATTAGCCTAAACCACATTGGAAATGCTAGCCATTTGCTGCCGCTCTTGCAATAAATCCAATAAATTCCAGTAAATTCCATGTAAATCAATTTGTAATACAAAATGTACAGCCATATAAATGGTGGTTTTGGCCCTGCTGCGACAGCAATTCAGTCAAAATTAAACAATTTTTTCAAGCTTAGATCATTCAAAGAGTCATCTACAACAAGTAAGATGTTAAATGTTTATAACCTTTTGGAGCCGAGATGTGTAGAGGCAGGGCAGCCGGCTCAGGACCGGAAGGTCCCGGGTTCGATCCCCGGTCACTGCATACCTCGTTGTGTCCCTGGGCAAGACACTTAACCCCGAGTTGCTCCCGGTAGGACTGGCAGGCTACCTGTGTATAAATGTGTGTATGAATGGGTGGATGGCTGGTACTGTGAAGCGCTTTGGGGCCCCTCATAGGGGGCAGAAAGGCGCTATATAAGTAAGCTCCATTTACCATTTCCACAAAGCCCTACGCTGAAAGAGACTATTATGTTACGGGCAAAATTTGTACAGTACTAAATTGAATTGCCACAATGAATTCACACCACGTAATACCCGAGTCAATTTATGCAAACAAACAAAGTCGAGTTCAGGGAAGAGACTCAGGAGAAGCAGGCACTTTTACAAAAACCAAAGTGTACTGTGTGTGTTTATAAAACATTGTGCACTTTAGGCCTTTATTTTCAGCAGCTTATATCCATACTCACAACCATCCAAAGCAATGCAAGAAATTGAGTTGAGTAAAAAAAGACTTACAATTTAAAAATTAATTATACAATATATTATGTTGGTAATTTATCAGTATTTATTTGTCATGAGGATATTATCATCGATGTTTCTAAGATGGCAAATAGGATTATAAAAGCTAAGGCTTTAAGCAAGAAAACTAATGACTTTTCTTTGATGATCAGTCTGTCTAATGCACCCTTTATGGCTCTGGGTGGGGGGCGGTGGTTTGAAAGCTACAGGGGGATATGTTTCAGTTTATAACTATTATCCTTGCAATTATATTCAGGCTGATGTAAAAATTTGAACATATTTGCACAAAATGCATGGATAGCAGGTTCAACCGATGCATTGTAAGTGGAGAAGAGCTGAATTAGACTTTACCAAACATTTGCTCTCATGTAAATCACCAATAACTATCAGTTTGTTAATTCTAGATGTTATTACTATTTTTCTATTGCATTTGTTGTTGGATGTAACTGGGACCCCGTGTACATAATCTCGTTTTCATCACATGTACCACATGCGGTGCAAATGACAATAAAGACTCTCTGACTCTGACTCTCTGACTCTTTGTTTCTCATACAGTTCAGATTTATTAAAATGGGAATAATTTGCAGTACTGTGGAGTACCTGGGGTCAGTCCTGACATTGATTGCTGTTAGATTAATTTTAATCAAAAAGAAACTTTCGTGTGGAAGTCAAGCTAACAGCTACCCAGAAAAAAACTCAATTTAAAATATAATTTCTGCCATTTGAAACAACTCAAAACTCCAAAAAAGGTGATACCAAAATGTAAAATAGCCCAATTTGTCACGTTTCTGCCCCCGCCTGCCTTAATCTTCTGTTTCCTTGTCTTTCACCTGTCACTCTTTCTCCAGCTCAAGTCGTTTCCCTCCAAGCCACATCCGTACCTTCCTCACAGGATCTACCTTCATCTGCTTCAACTGTTCTCTTGCCTTCTTAATCTCCATGTTCACAACCAACCAGTGCCAGATTATCTGACATTCTTGAGTAGTAAATGTCAAGCGTTAATGCCACAGCCTTGTTTGGCTTCTCGGTTCTGACCTCTTGTCTGTCTCTTGGACTTTTTGCCTCGCTAATCCCCCCCCCCTCCC
>JBBPBX010004738.1:56487-75250 GCA_038048925.1 Garcialebias charrua
TTCACCTGTTCACCTGCCTATTCAAGCTCCATGTTCACAACCAACCAGTGCCAGATTATCAAACCTTCTTGAGTAGTAGATGTCCAGCATTTGTGCCACAGCCTTGTTGACTTCTTGGTTCTGACCTCTTGCCTGCCTCTTGAACTTTTGCCTTCCTAATTCCCCCGCCTGATTTTGAGCTCCCTCTTTGACCACGGCAACAACTCTGCTCTTCCTCACCTGGACTATGCCTCTTGCCCTTTGGATTTGGATTTCTGGCCACCTGTTATCGACCAAGGACCATTCTACTGGACTCTGCCTCTGGATTTGCCCCTACATCTCACGCTGCGCAGTTCTCCTGCTCTGTTGTAGCTCACTCACCGCTGGTAATATCATTGGATCCCCATGTCAAACGGATTCTGCTTTCTGCCCAACTGTAAAGGTTAGTGACTGCCTTAACACCAGTGACGGTTCGTCAATGGGGGGTGCTAGGGTGCCGCCCCACCTCAAACCACTCACCATATTACATTAAAGACGTAACAAAAATTTAAATGAAATAATAAAATAACCAAAAATGTTTTTAAATATATGTATTTTTTTTGTGTGTGTGTAAGATAAATATTTTATAGTTAATGGTGAGTTAAGTTGTTTCTTTCAACAACATTGATGACATATTTCCGCCCTGAGGGCACAAAAATCTTAGCCCATAGACTCTCATTAAAACTTGTACATGTGCAGTTGGCTCCTTCGTTACAAGAGATAGGAAGATTCTGGGCACACCACTCCAGCGCCCTGAGTACCAGCGTACTGTATGGATCATGCTTCCGGTCCCACCATCCTGGCATATATTTGTTAATTTAATTTAATTTATTTTTTGTCCCGGAACAGATTGTGCAGTGACACTCACAACCAGGCTATGTATGAAATATTATTCAGACAGCAGCGCATTTAAAAGAGGTGCAGCATGAATTTTGATCAGGCAGATAGTTGGGAGACCGGTCGCTGGTTTGGTTTATGCCGGCTGGGGTCCTGTGCAGAAAGGAGAGGACTGGAGCGGACCCCCACCTCAAGCGACATGTAAAATTCTAACGGCAGTCATCATTAATGTACCTTACTGTGTGTACACAGATAATGAATGAATTATTAAAGTGTGCAAACGTGAGCGAACTGATGAGTCTGTGATGTGTGCATGGGGGTGGAATGTCTTGAACATATATACGGTATATATACAGTACAGTATATATATGTATATATATATTTTTTTAAATAAATAGATAAATGTACAGTACTGTACAGTCACCAAGCACTTAGCCTATCCTAACACAGTTTTTAAAGATGAAGGAGTGAGTTGATTTGTTTCCCTCCTCCCTAGCAGGCTCTATTCACATAAAGGGAGCTAGCTTCCTTTATGTGAAAGGGAGACAATTCAACTCACTCCTTCATCTTTAAAAACTGTGGTAGGATAGGTTAAGTGCTTGGTGACTGCACAGTACTGTACATGTATTCATTTATTTAAAAAAAAAAATATTTGTTGTTGTTTGTTTTTTGCATGTGATCCGGCTTACGTCATTTTCGACATACGAACGGTCCTTAGGTCGGGAACTAATTCGTAAGTCGAGGACTCCCTATATATATATATTTATATATATTGGTACGTCTATTTTGGAATTATAGCCCACCCTAGTTGAAATTCCACTAACCGCCACTGCTTAACTCTCGAGAACCTTCACAGCTTAATGACTAACTCTACTCTCTCTGCAGATCCGAATGACCCACGGACCCAGACCTCCACCAGAGTTCCTGCTTCAATAAATCTTTTAAACCATTCCTGCATCTTGGTGCTATTTCTGAATCCAAAACCCGGTTCATGTCACAATTTCAACATTTTGAAATATATTTCTTTAAAAACTGTGTAAAACCAACAAAACCCAAAGTCATTTTTCCCAAAATAGTTATTGCAATGATGCAATAATGGAAAAAAGCCCAAAATGTCATTAATAACAACACGTTTCTGCTGCGATTCCTCCCTGGTACAGTGAGATGTTCTTCATGCAGAGTTTCTTTACGTGATATGATAAAACCCAGAGCTCACCGGAAACAAACATAATAAAACATTCACTTATGCGTTTTTATTTATTTATTTTATTTTTATTTTTGTCTTTGTGGTTACTTCTGTTAGTGATTTTGTCTCCAGGCTCGAACCAGCAGACTAAACGAGAACTCTGTTCATCAGGCAGTCAGGATGCTAAACTCTCTGCCTGCTCTGCCTCCCCTCCCACTTGTACTGCCTTAATCACAAAAAACTTTCACACACCACCACACAACACAAAGATTTTATCACTGGACTCTGTGTCATCAAAACGGCTTATTCACTCAACTCACGGTCATGTGCTCATTCAGTTTGCACTACTTCTTACCCCCAATTTACACTACATGCGTTCCGGCTCCGCACCGCTCCGGTCTGACCTCCGCAGCAAATACGCACCCATTATAATCAATGAGAGCGTTTACACTGGCTCCGCACGGTGGCGGTGAGCGCGGCGAGCGGACGGCAGTCCGTCAAAATTAGAATTGATCCTATTTCTGCCGGACGCCGGAGCTGTGCCGGAGTCAACTTTTAAAGATTACGTCGCACCAACAGGAAAAGGAACGAGCACAACATCCGTATTTACAAAATAAAATCACCACGGGCGGACTAATCCTAGCTCTATACGGATTTATTTGTACAAAAATGCTGTCAAACTATCATTTATGACTACGCCTACAAACGCAATACAAGAATAAAAAGAAATATACAAGAAATAAAAAAGTATTTTATTCTGAAATGTAATACATCACTTCCTGTTGCTCAAACCATGTCCTGTCGCTCATTTACGAGAGAATATCAAGGCAGCAGTCTCTACTGTTGTTCTTCTTCCACCGAATGAATTGTTTTGTTCTGACTTACTTATTTATCACTTGATTTATCGCGCGATCTCGCAATTCCCGCGCATGCGTCTCGGAGCCGCGCATCCAGGCGGAGCGGAGGTAGTGTAAACTGGACTTGAAACACTCAGCTGCGACCTGCGGAGCGGGCCGGAGCCGGAACGCATGTAGTGTAAATTTGGCGTTATATTCGCACTAATGTTTGCATTACATTACTGCCTATAGTCATATTACTGTTTACATTCACTGTTTACATTTGTTTTCATTCAATACTACTGTTTACATTTATTACTACTGTTTACATTTACACTACTTTTTATATCTACACTACTGCTGATATATATATTTTTTACTAGCCTTATTGCATATGCCACTTTACCTCTATACCAATATCAACTACCTCATACATATACTGTGTACATAAACTTCATATGCTGCTTTGTCACTCTATTACAAATGTCAATGCCAGAACTTTCATTTTATTTTATAGATATACTTTTTACACTTTTATACTACTATGCAAAAAACTCAGGACAGTATTACACTTTTGTTATTTCATTTTATGCTTATGTTTATTAAATGTTTAGTGTTTTAGTGTTGGTGTAACTTTTCATACTTTCATACTACTACTATGCAAAAACTACTATGCAAAAACTCAGGACAGTATTACACTTTTATTATTTCATTTTATGCTTATGTTTATTAAATGTTTTAGTGTTTTAGTGTTTAAATGTTTACTGTTGCACCGAGGGACAGAGAGAAATGCAATTTCAATCCTGTGTATGTCCTGTACATATTACAGTTTTGACAATAAAGTTGACTTTGACTTTTGACTTTGATGGTCATATTTACCGGTAGATGGTATATTGAAGTTGCCTGTGGTCTGTTGCATCTGATGCAGAAAGGTGGAGCAGAGAAAATGCTCTGCACAAACTTTGTGTCTGCCTGTCGTTCTGTCCCATGTGCAGCTTTTTAATACTTATGTGATATTCTATCATATGAAAAAAAAAGCAACTGTGAAGCAAACAGCTAAAAGCCCAATAACAAGTTGTCAGAAACTAAAGCTAAAAGCCCTGGTGTGACTGTGTTAGTCATTGTGTGCTGACACTAAAACCTATAAAATCACGACTCATTTATTTTATGCCTCTTTTCACTTCTCATCACATCTGTTACATAACTGAGCTGACTGAAATCTGTGTAAAATAAAATGTGACTGAGGCTAATTTAAAATGTGCTAATGTCTAATTTACTGATATAGTTTGAGTCACTGAATATATTTATGATTTTACAGAAACATGCAGACCTGCTGATCAGCTGCTGACAGATGTGTGATGTAAGTTTTGCTGTTGATTTGCATTAGAGAGGTTAATAGAAACCTAGCCTCCTGGGAACTCCCTTGTTCTGCTGGGGGACTTCAACGCTCACGTGGGCAATGACAGTGAGACCTGGAGGGGTGTGGTTGGGAGGAACGGCCCCCCTGATCTGAACCCGAGTGGTGTTCTGTTGTTGGACTTCTGTGCTCGTCATGGATTGTCCATAACGAACACCATGTTCAGGCATAAGGGTGTCCATATGTGCTCTTGGCACCAGGACACCCTAGGTCGTAGTTCAATGATCGACTTTGTTGTCGTCTCATCTGATCTGCGGCCGCATGTCCTGGACACTCGGGTGAAGAGAGGGGCGGAGCTGTCAACTGACCACTACCTGGTGGTGAGTTGGCTCCGATGGTGGGGGAGGATGCCGGTCAGACCTGGCAGACCCAAACGTATTGTGAGGGTCTGCTGGGAACGTCTGGCAGAGTCTCCCGTAAGACGGAGCTTTAACTCCCACCTCCGGGAGAGCTTTGAACACGTTCCGAGGGAGGCGGGGGACATTGAGCCCGAGTGGGCCATGTTTCGCGCCTCTATTGTCGAGGCAGCTTATCGGAGTTGTGGCCGCAAGGTTGTTGGTGCCTGTCGTGGTGGCAACCCTCGAACCCGGTGGTGGACACCGGCGGTGAGGGATGCTGTCAAGCTGAAGAAGGAGTCCTATTGGGCCTTTTTGGCCTGTGGGACCCCGGAAGCAGCAGATAGGTACCGGCAGTCCAAGCGGCATGCGGCTCGGGTGGTTGCTGAGGCAAAAACTCGGGCGTGGGAGGAGTTCGGAGAGGCCATGGAGAATGACTTCCGTACGGCTTCGAGGCGATTCTGGTCCACCATCCGGCGTCTCAGGGGGGGAAAGCGGTACGCGACCAACACCATTTATGGTGGGGATGGCGTGCTGTTGACCTCAACTCGGGATGTTGTGAGTCGGTGGGCGGAATACTTCGAAGACCTCCTCAATCCTACTGGCACGTCTTCCACTGAGGAAGCGGAGCCTGGGGACTTTGGATCGGGCTCTCCAATCTCTGGTGCGGAGGTCGCCGAGGTGGTTAAAAAGCTCCGCGGTGGCAAGGCTCCGGGGGTGGATGAGATTCGTCCTGAGTTCCTTAGGGCTCTGGATGTTGTGGGGTTGTGTTGGCTTACGCGACTCTGCAATATCGCGTGGACATCGGGGGCAGTTCCCTTGGATTGGCAGACTGGGGTGGTGGTTCCCCTATTCAAAAAGGGGGACCGTAGGGTGTGTTCCAACTATAGAGGGATCACACTCTTAAGCCTCCCTGGTAAGGTCTATTCAGGGGTTCTGGAGAGGAGGGTCCGTCGGATAGTCGAACCTCGGATTCAGGAGGAGCAGTGTGGTTTTCGTCCTGGTCGTGGAACACTAGACCAGCTCTACACCCTCAACAGGGTCCTGGAGGGTGCGTGGGAGTTTGCCCAACCAGTTTACATGTGCTTTGTAGACTTGGAAAAGGCATTCGACCGCGTCCCTCGGGGGGTTCTGTGGCGGGTACTCCGGGAGTATGGGGTACCAGGCCCATTGATATGGGCTGTTAGGTCCCTGTACGACCGGTGTCAGAGCTTGGTCCGCATTGCCGGCAGTAAGTCAGGCTCGTTTCCGGTGAGAGTTGGACTCCGCCAAGGTTGCCCTTTGTCACCGATTCTGTTTATAACTTTTATGGACAGAATTTCTAGGCGCAGCCAAGGTGTTGAGAGGATCCGTTTTGGTGGCCTTAGAATCGCTTCTCTGTTTTTTGCAGATGATGTGGTCCTATTGGCTTCATCAGCTCGTGATCTACAGCTTTCACTGGAGCGGTTTGCAGCTGAATGCGATGCGGCCGGGATGAGGATCAGTTCCTCCAAATCCGAGGCCATGGTCTTGAGCCGGAAAAGGGTAGCGTGCCCTCTCCGGGTCGGGGAGGAGGTCCTGCCCCAAGTGGAGGAGTTTAAGTATCTCGGGATCTTGTTCACGAATGAGGGAAAACTGGAGCGTGAGATCGATAGGCGGATAGGTGCAGCGTCCGCAGTGAAGCGGGCGCTGTACCGGTCTGTCGTGGTGAAGAGAGAGCTGAGTCAAAAGGCAAAGCTCTCAATTTACCGATCGATCTACGTTCCCACCCTCATCTATGGTCATGAGCTTTGGGTTATGACCGAAAGAACAAGATCTCGGATACAAGCGGCTGAAATGAGTTTTCTCCGCAGGGTGGCTGGACTCTCCCTTAGAGATAGGGTGAGAAGCTCAGTCATCCGGGAGGGACTCGGAGTAGAGCCGCTGCTTCTCCACATCGAGAGGAGCCAGTTGAGGTGGCTCGGGCATCTGGTTAGGATGCCTCCTGGACGCCTCCCTGGTGAGGTGTTCCGGGCATGTCCCACCGGGAGGAGACCCAGAGGAAGACCCAGGATACGCTGGAGGGACTATGTTTCTCGGCTGGCCTGGGAACGCCTTGGGATTCCCCCAGAGGAGCTGCTCCAAGTGGCTGGGGAGAGGGAAGTCTGGGCCTCCCTACTTAGGCTGCTACCCCCGCGACCCGACCCCGGATAAGCGGAAGAAAATGGATGGATGGATGGAGGTTAATAGAAATCTGAGCTCAAGTGGGTAATACAGGGAAAGAGGTTTTATAAAATAAATTTAAAATAAATTATTTAAAAACAAGCCTTTTATTTACATCTCAGTGCATTTTAAGGCAACCATTTCAAACTTCACAGCAATATCTTTTTTAATTCAGAATTTAATTGTACCAAACCCTAATTTTCATCCAGGTCTTATGTTCAGGTATCAAGGCCGCCGACAGGGGGGCCCTGCAGGGGAATGTTCCCGTTGAGATGCACGAGAAGTGACGGCACCATCTTTCTAGGTGCTAACGCCTTACCAAACAGTGTGAAGCCTAAAACATGGGCTTTATATCAAGGTTCATGATCAATACTCCAGGTAGAAAAATCCAACAAAGTTTAGTCAGGTCCTCCGGACGGATTATTTTAGTTGGACAAACAAAAACTCATTTTTTAACTAAAAAAAAAACATGCAGAGGACCTGACTTAACTTTGTTGAATGGACTTTAGTGTTTTAGACATAGATAAAATAGATAAAACTTATGTAAGCTTTACACGTGTGTGACATTCCAATTCAGCATGCTGAATATTGATTTCCTCTGTTTATTTTGTACAGTTATTAACATCCACGCTTACTTCCTTGAATTCCCCCCGGGATTAATAAAGTGTCTGTCTATCCATTCATCCATCCATCTTCCATCTTCAGATGAAACTTTCCACACCTACAGTAAGTGTGCTGCCATGTTGTTTTTAGTGAGAAGAGGCCATGACCTTTGATCTGCTGACTGAGCCTGTAGAGTCTGTTCGGAAGTGTAAAAAAAAAAGTAGATTGCAAACTACCTGATAACGTAGACATTATCAGGTAGTTTTATATCAGCTGTAAAGTTGAATTCTGGGATATAAAGCACGCCTTAGTTACAGTAGAGACTAAAGGTTGAAGGTTCACCTGAAATAAACCAGGAAACAGATTAGACACTCAGAGCTGATCAGACGGACCTTCAGACCAAACTCTCAGCTTCTTCTGAATCCAGCTACTGGAGAGAAAACCTTCTGCTTCGAGCTGCTCCACCTGAAGGTGAGTCAGAGCACAAACTACGGTAATTAAGAGACAGTTTGAGAGACTTTAGAGCCATGACTGACCACTTCCTTTAGAATCCGTTTTAAAGTCCTTGTGCTCACGTACAGAACTTTAAATGGCCAGGCTCCTGTATATCTTTGTCAGCTTTTAACAAAATACAGTATTTTCTGGTGTATAGGTCGCACCTGTGTATACATTGTCCAATTATCACCAATAGATTGGAAAAATCCCTAGATAGGTCGCACTGGTGTATAGGTCGCAGGCCTTGAAAAAAACATAAAAAGGTGCGACCTATACACCGGAAAATACGGTACTCTGCTGCCCGTGACCTTCGAGCACAGACCCAGAACTTCTTAGATGTTCCACGTACGCGGTTGAAAACTAAAGGGGACAGGGCCTTTCAGTCGGTGGGCCCCAGGCTGTGGAACAGTTTGCCCCTGCAGCTTCGTTTTGTTGAGGTTTTTAAAAAACAACTGAAAACACTTTTATTCGCTCAGGCTTTTATGTCATGATTTTATTGCATTCTTCATTGATTGATATTTGTAGTTTTTATGCTTGTTTTATTCTGTGTATACTTTTACCATTGATTTTTATTGGACAGCACTTTGTGATTTTATGTCTGTGATAAGCGCTCTAGAAATAAACCTTACTTACTTCCTGTCTGCTGCTTTCAGCTTCACTCAGAGTCAAAATGGCTTCCAGGTCCGAGGAGGATCTCTGCTGTCCGGTCTGTCATGAGGTCTTCAGCGATCCTGTTCTTCTGTCATGTGGTCACAGCTTCTGTAAAGTTTGTCTAAAGAACTGGTGGAGAGAGAAACCAACCCAGGAGTGTCCTGTTTGTAGGAAGAGATCTTCAAATGTGGAGCCACCAGTTAATCTGGCTCTGAAGAACCTCTGTGAGTCCTTACTACAGGAGAAACATGAGAGAGCTTCAGAGTCTCTCTGCAGTCTGCACTCTGAGAAACTCAGACTCTTCTGTCTGGACCATCAGGAACCAGTTTGTCTCGTCTGCAGAGACTCAAAGAAACACAGCGACCACAGGTTCAGACCCATCGATGAAGCTGCAGAGGAACACAGAGATGATCTGCTGAGATCCCTGGAACCACTGAAGGAGAAGCTGGAGGTCCAGAAGAAAGTTCAGTCTGAGTTTGATCAGACAGCAGAACATGTGAAGGTCCAGGCTCGACTCACAGAGAGGCAGATTAAGGAGCAGTTTAAGAAGCTTCACCAGTTTCTAACAGAGGAAGAGGAGGCCAGGCTGGCTGCTCTGAGGGAGGAAGAGGAGCAGAAGAGTAGGATGATGAAGGAGAAGATGGAGGCTCTGAGCAGAGAGATGGCAGCTCTTTCAGACACAGTCAGAGCCACAGAGGAGGAGCTGAGAGCTGAAGATGTCTCCTTCCTGCACAACTACAAGGCTGCAGTGGAAAGAGTCCAGCGCTGCCCCCTGCTGGAGGATCCACAGCTGCCCTCAGGAGCTCTGATAGACCAGGCCAAACACCTGGGCAACCTGGCCTTCAACATCTGGAACAACATGAAGGACGTGGTCTCCTACACCCCCATCTTTCTGGATCCAAACACTGCTTGTCCAGAACTCATCCTGTCTGAAGATCTGACCAGTGTGAGACTGGGAGTCAACCAGCAGCTTCCTGATAATCCTGAGAGATTAACATTGTATGCTGTTTTGAGTTCTGAGTGTTTTAGCTCAGGAGATCACAGCTGGGTCGTTGAAGTTGGAAACGCTGAAGCCTGGATACTTGGTGTGTTCGCAGAGTCAGCCCAGAGGAAGAGAGACATATGGTCTGGATCATGGAGTTTGTGGTTCGCTCAAGGTCAATACAGTGCATGGTCACCAGCAGCTCCTGTCAAAGTTCTCCCAGTTCATACAAAGTTCCAGAGGATCAGAATGAATCTGGACTGGAACGGAGGAAAGCTGTCGTTCTCTGATCCTGATACAAACACACACATACACACCTTCACACACACCTTCACTGAGAAGATGTTTCCATACATTGACACTACATGTGAACTAAAAATACAAGCAGAGAAGATCTCAGTGGTCCAACAGCAGCTCTGATGTTCTTCCTAAAGTTCAACCTGTTTGATCAGTTTGAACCTCGGTGATGTGAAACAGGAAGTTGGAGATGTATTTGGGTTCATAACAAACATGAAGCTGTAGATGTGATGGAATATTTTCATGTTGTTCTTCTGAGATTGTATTAAACTTCATTTGACACCTGATCACGTGATTTGTTTTCTGTCTGGAAGAAAACCGTTCAGATGAAGGGACACCTGTAGTCCACAAGAAGATTGTTAAAGAGGACTTTAAGTAATTCTGAAATTTAAAGAAGATGATGACAATGTACAAACAAAGCTCTGGATATTGAAAGTATAGACAAACTGAGAGAAAATGATTCTAGGAGAGAAGAAATGTCAGAGTGATTTGTTCATTTAAGGATCCACATCAGTTTCTATTGTAATAGGGACTATTCTCCTGGGGTCCACACAAAAACATTTCAATTAAGTCATGCTTTTACAAACATACAAAAATACAAAAATAAAATACCTACGATAAAAACAAATTCACAATATAAAAATTCAAACTAACCTACAAGCATTACAATGTGACAAAATACTTTAAAACACACAGGAATTAATAAACAAAAACACCAATTCCAAAGTTAACAAACTATCTTGATTTATATTATAAATGTATGATTTCATCAATTTTATTTCATTATCCATTATAGATTTTTTAAGATTCTTTTTAAAATGAACATGATCAGCTATCAATGTAATTCCAAAAGACAGATGTTCCAATAAGAAATAGCTCGATACAGCTGTTGTTTTGAGCACATTAGTCTCAGGCAGAGGTGATATATAAAAGTAACAACAGAAGCTCGTCTAAAAGCAGTGCTGGGGAAAGTACTCAAACACTGTACTTAAGTAAAAGTACAAATAAACAGACAAAAATGTACCCTAGTACAAGTAGAAGTACCATATTAAGATTTTTAAAAGTAAATGAGTACTTGCTTTTAAAAATACTTAAAGTATTAAAGTAAAAGTACTTGCTGAGTGTATTACATAATTCAATGGTCTGCAATATCATTAGGAGTGCGTAATGTATGTGTATTTTCTGTAATACACTAATAGTGTTGTTTTAATGAACAATGCATACTCTGTGACACAGTTCACACTTGGACTTGTGATTCTGTGCGTCAGAATTTCAGGGATGACATGCAGAGTTAAATATCATTAAGCAAAAGAAGAAAGAGGAATGATTATACCTTTGAAAGTTTTTTTATTTAACACAAAGTAAAACCAATGAGTCATTTTAACTGCAGTAAAACATTTAGGTAAAGGGTGAGGGAGTGAGGGTGAAACGTTTCTACTAAAAAGAAACTGTCCAGATGAACTGATTGAGAATGAGCGGATTTGATACCTGGACTATTGAGCATGAACTTTCTTATTTAAGTAAAGGTTTTCTGCCTGAAAAAAGGAACATTAGACCTAACAAAAGAATATCTGATCATTTCAACTCCAGTTTGTCATCAACTGTATAGTTAAAATACTGTCAACCTTGGGTCAATAGTGAACAATATTTTAACTTCCTGACACCGTTTTCAAAACTTGGACCTGAGTGTCGAGACATTAAGAGACATCTCTTGTCTCATGTAACTTGAACTGACACATTTTAATATTGCAGCAATAATTTATTGTTCAAGTTCAGAATAAGTTGGTTTTCAAAGTTTTTGAGTCAAGTCTGGCTCTTTTGGGAGAGAGAATCTGTCCTGCTGTACTGAACAGTCTTTCAATAGTCTTTCAATAATCTTTCAATAATGCCATGGGTGTTGTGTATCTTCTGGCTGACTCTCCGCAGTGGAATCCATTTTGGGTGTGTTGGCAATGCTGTGGGTGCTCCCAGCTCAATGACACATATACTAGAATATACATAATTGGTCCAGCTCTTCTTGAAGGCGGGTCTAATGTTAACTGTCCACTTTGAAGTGATTCAATGGACCAACTCTCTCAACATCAGTTACTTTCAAACTAATGACAAATCAAAAATACTACAACGTGAATGTGACTTGTAACTCAACACATTATAGAAATGTAGTGTAGTAGAAAGTACAGATACTTCATGTAAAATAAAAGTACCCACATTTAATTCTACTTAAGTAAAGTACAGATACATGAAAAATGTACTTAAGTACAGTAACAAAGTATTTGTACTTAGTTACATCCCACCACTGATTAAAAGCATGTCTACTGCAGGTTGTAACAAGTGTGAGAAAAGGCTGAACGGTTTATGTGAAGTCCAGACTTTGTGCAAAGACAGAAGAAGGTTGCATGCTAGTCTGTCACAAACTTTCATCCATGACATGCATCGATGCATGGAGTCAACGTTTGTTCTAAAATGACATTGAGTGCTGGTGTTGCAGCTTTATTTGAACTACCTGCAGTTTTTTTAAGCACTTGACCAAACAGCTGCACAATACTGACGTTAACAAAGAACTAAAGAGTGTATTACTAATTTTCTTATTTCCAGAGACATAAAATGTGCATTACGCCAGATTATAGCAACGTTTCTGCTCATCTTTGTGTAGACCATGAAAGAGTTGAGTCTGTTATGACTCCCAGTAGCTTAGCCTCTTGAACTTGTTCTATTGATTGTTTTTGTAAAAAGATTTGCAACTTTTGAGTTTGCCTTACAAACTATTTAGAACCCAATTGTTTTAGAATCTGTTTTAACTTGTTGTCCGTTACACACTCAGAAATCGACAGTAGCTCTTGTTGTCATACCATATTTACTTGATCCAAACTATCAGAAGACACATCGACACAGAAGGCACTTTTTTTATGATTGTTTACTCGGACCAGAATCAACTTTTTTTAGACTGCAGTGGCAAATGTAAATAATGTGTAGTTGATGAGACAATACACGATCAACAAAATGTAAAGAGTGCTCTAAAAGTCAAACAAAGCAAGAGGCTCAGAAAATGTGTTTTTGAGCTTTTCCATCCACTTTAACTGACCATGGAAAATGTATAAACTTTGCCTGTGCTGTTTCTTGTGCTTTGATTATTAACAATCAATGTTATGTGTGTAATTTACATATCTAAGTAGTGTATTTTATGGCATATAAGTTGCATTTTTTTTCATAGGTTCATTAGTCTTGCGACTTGTACGCCAAACGACTTAAATACATTTTGTTTTCATATTCATAACACAACTTTTGACAGGCGCTTTAAATTTCTAAGAAATGCAACAGCTAATGGCTGATAGATGGAAGGATGGATGGATGGATGGATGGATGGATGGATGGATGGATGGCTGGCTGGCTGGCTGGCTGGCTGGCTGGCTGGCTGGCTGGCTGGCTGGCCCAGGCAACATGAAGCTGTTTGATGGGGATTTTAAACCCCTGTTACCTTAATAAAAACCACACAAGATAAACAAGAGAACAGTGTTAAATCAGACAAACAACTTTGCAAAGGGGAAGGCTTTTTAATGTCTTTTGAAACTTAGTTTGGTCTCAAATACATTGTTCAGCACAATTCCGAATTGTACTGGACATGACAAGCTATTTAAACAAGAAGCAGGTGGAGTTTGACAAGCTCTGACGTCTTACAGATAAAACAAACAAGTCATGGTTCTGATCAAACAAGAACATCTAATCCAAACATTGTCAAGGCTAGAAGACTGTCTTTTCTGTATCAAGGAGAAAAGCAAACAACATGTTTGTACTATCAAATATAAGTGTTTAAAGGGAACAGAGAATATTTGATATAAGTGAGCTGGGTTATAATTATTGGGTCAGAGTAATTAGTTTTAGATGATAAATATTGAACATCTCCATCATCCCATCCTTTTTATCATATATAAACTGATCATTATCAAAGTGAGTGGTATGGAAAACAACCCCTGAGGCCGAATTTCTAATTAGAGGCAAAAACTCACACCACCGTCCCGTGCCTCCACAGTAACGCCCTAACAACGCAGGATCACCTTTTTAGGATGGTTTGAGAGATTATAAAGTTTTGGAGAACTCTGTTGATTGTCATATTTCATGACTTATTTCAATGTTTGAGAGAAATAAAGATTTGAGGAGAATTTTACAATGAGTATGGTCTTATTTCATGGCTTATGTCAAAGTTTTAAAAGGAATAATATATCTAGCAGGGATTAGTCTATTTACCCACAAAAACCAAGTTTTTTCCAAAGAAATAGAACTTTTGAGAAGAAACATACATATATATATATATGTATATAAAGAACTAATCTATTTGTGTTAAACAAATAAAAGAAATAAGCTATTTAATTTGTTTTAAAATAAAAAGGGCCAATCTAATTTGTCTTAACCAAAGAACCAATCTAATTTGTTTTAACCAAAAAAGAACCAATCTAATTTCTTTTAACCAAATAAAAAGAACCAATCTAATTTGTCGTGTTAAACAATTAAATGGAACTTATACACTTTCAAAGATGTGGGAAATAATTCTCAAACACACAACAAAGTAGCCCTTTATGGCACAAAAATAAAGGAAGGTTTCAGTTGGTTTGAAACTTCTTTGATATTAACTAACGCCCAGGAAAGCGAAAACAAATGTCTTGAACTTAAAAAATGAAATAGATCAACCATTCTTCTTCATATTATCCATTTTCTTCTAGTGGGGGGGTAAGTTCAGTGTCTGCCCAGGGGAGGGAGTGTCCAGTTTTCAGAACAAGTTCTTTCTGTCCCTTGGGGATTTGTTTGTGGCATAAATTGTTGGGCACAAGTCCATTTCATCCGGGGGGGGAGTTCTTTGTGTGTGGAATAAGTCCAGTTTTTCTGCGGGAAAGCTTTTGCTTACGAGATCAGTCCAGTTCTGCTTGGGGGAAAGCTTTTGTCTGTGGAATAAGTTCATGTCATTCTGGGGGAGAGCTTTTGTTCAAGTCTTTTTCTTCTGTGAGTTTCTGTGCGGGTCTTTTTCTTCTTGGGGAGAGCTTTTTGTGCGGGTCTTTTTCTTCTTGGGGAGAGCTTTTTGTGCGCCCTGTGGGCGGAGGGCATCATTCACTTCTTCAGACAGTGTGGTGTCATGTAGTCTTGTCCAGCTGCCTGTTCCTGGGTGTTTAGTCCATTCAGGCATGAATTACGGGCACAGTAGCAGGTCGCAAACCTGAATTGTGTGTGGCATAGGGTATAGTCAAGCCACATGTCCTGACAAAGTGGAGAGCTTTGCTCTGACCAGATCCATCTCAAAATCTGGCTCAGCGATTGTTCCAAACTTCTTTTTCAGGGGAGCACCGGTCACTCAGATGTAACAGCTGCTGCTTTTTCTCTCGAGAAGATGACGCGTCCTTTCCACCACCTGTTGGGGTCCCGTTCACCCTCGTTTTCAGCCGTCCCTAGCAGGACCTCGTTTCAAGGCGGGATTCACTGGCATCACTGGCAACTCCCGAAGGAGCTCTGGAAATCCGGAGTCCCTTGAGAGAAGAACTGGACACCAAAAACTTGCAAATTGTCAAATAAAACTAAGGCCTTTGGATCCCATGAGCCATTTGTGGTCTGGGGAAGGTCAAACTGTGGGTAACTCCTTAGTGAGTCAAATCTGTTAACTTAAACTAAATTCTGTAATTGGCTATAATAATAATTGTTTCTTTAAACTTAAAATAAAATTCCATTCTTACTATCTAAAACATTTGTATTTAATGGCAAAAAACACAACAACAACAAATGATTTCATTCTTCAGTGAAAATGAGCAATCACTCACTTTGATTTGAGGTTAGTTTTTAATTAGTAAGTTATTCTTAATTAGCATGATCATTGTAGCAGGAGACAGGAGACGATTTATACTCACTTAAAATACTTTACCTTTTTCATAGTCTGTAGAAAAAGTTTAAACATACGTGCAACAAAATAGAAAAGTACAAATAACGTACATACATACATACAGACATACATACCTACATATAGACATACATACATATATACATATAGACAGACATACATACATACATACATACATACATACATATAGACATACAGCCATATACTGTATATATATATATATACATACAGCGCTGTAGTAATAAAGAATTTACAATACAAACATGTGGTTCATGTGCTCAAAATAAGTCCAGTCTATAGTCAGCGTCAGTCGTGTTTTAAAAATATAGAACCACCACATTTCAAAATCAACCTTTCAAATCAACCTTTTGAATAGATCCAAACTCCAGGGCGTCCCCCATCTTTTTTCTCTTTGGATCTGTTAAAAATAAATACCTGTTTATTAAACGACATATACCAAAGCAATGTGGTTTGTAGGTTTATCTGATTTATCCTACAGTACAACGTGCTTCTTAAATGATCCTTTAAATGGCTATGCTTTTGAATATAAAAATCTAAAAAGTTATTTTTGTACAACTGATGATCTAATCAATGAATGAGCTGTTTCCTTTTATGAGCCATCATCAATGTTATTAGTGATATATTCTTTATTATTATTAGTTATTTCTAGGAACACTTCCTAATATTCCCTTATTGCATATATAGGAATGAGTTGCCACTGAGTGTCAGGCAGGCTCCCTCACTCACAGTCTTTAAGTCTCGATGAAAAAACCCACTTTTATTCTCTCACCTTTAACATGATGTGATTTGTTTTGATCCTCTCTGTAATATACACTGTTCACTATTTTAGCTAGTTTCTGTTGTTATTTCTATATATTTTGTTTTTGTTTTTCTTTTGTTTTCCTGTCTGCTTGGCTTGTTTCTATTGTACAGCACCTTGGTTGGCCCTGCGTCAGCCTAAGTGCTCTATAAATAAAGTGGTATGGTATAAACAATCTAAGATTTAAAGCATAAAGCTATAAGAATTGTTCTAAAATGTCTTAATCAATTCCTTTGTGGAAAACCAGACCAACCAAAATGCACTCCCGTCAAGGATAATCTGCTATCCTTCCTTCAGCTCCACAAAACATTGAATGTCTGTGGAGACACAATTTTAATCTGCAAAAAACAAAAAATATAAATATTAACTTGTTTCAGGGTTATGAGCTGGGATCATTATCTCTGTTTCATCACGGAGTTACAGGAAGCGGAAAAATAAGTCGTCAGACCCACATAAGTACAATATAAACTACAAATTCTGTGGCCTTGCTTGTCTAGCAAGCCATATCATGAGAATGTGTTTCATTAAATAAAATTAATCATAGCAGACTGCAGTTTTGAAACACGATACCAGGATTATTGACAGATCTTCACAGATCCATACGGGGGGCATGACCTTTTGCTGGACAGTTGGCGTGGGTGACTTCAAGACCTGCTCTCTTTGTCTTTTTGGAGAACCTGTTCAGCTCCCTCTTGTCACAGCATCCAGTGAGATCTTTGTTTCTGGGTGAGATCTTTGTTCATCATCGATCCTTCACACCCGGATTGCATATCCTGGTCATTTGTGTTTGATGACCTTGTTCTGACAGTTCTTTGTGAAAGTATTTGTGGACAGTTTTTTGCTTGGATAAAAGTCCAGTGCACCGCCCTCGTTCAGTGCCACAGTCTTTCAAGCCCCTCGAATGTTTATTTGGGGCAGGGTAGGCTGGGAGTCCAGCCATGGAGTTCTCGGTGAAGTCAGTGAGCCAGTTTCTGGACATGCCCTTAATATTAAATCTGATCCGATCCAACAAATAACCACAGTAGTTTGTGATTCAAAAATTCAGACGCTACATGTGTTTTTGACATGGTCCTATCTTAATGTATGTACTACTAACTATGTGTTTTTGTAAGTGTCGTGAGGTCCATCAGACTTACGCTTCCTGCTTCCACAAACACCGTGAGGCCGCTTCTAAGAAAAAAATGAGAAAATAGAAAAATGTAAAAATCCTTAACAAACCAGGTTCAAAGTAATCATGTTATTTCTATAAGCATTTACCTTGAATAGAGTCACCTCTGCAAGTCTGGTTTGCACAATGGAATTTAAAATGTTCATTACATAAAAGTGAATTTTCAACAGAGGCATCCTTTTAATCTGATCTGCATAACAGATCTAAAATCATTAATTTACGTATGAGTAGAATTGTCAATTTAACCTGAAACTAGAAATTTTACCACTTTTCAGTGGTTTACTTATCAAAAGTCAAAGCATGGGCTGGGTGATTTTGCCCTGTGGTTTCAAGTTTCAATGTTTACAAGTCCAATTCTCACTTATTATAAACTGAGATCCAAATTATGTCCTAAATAGAAAAGTATTGATTAAAATAAAAATGTGTATTCAGTCAAGGCGTGTCTGTGAGTGCTACAGAACTTCCCATTTTAATATTCCACATTATTATTATTACTGTATACACAACCCCAATCTGTTTGAATAAAAACAACCCTTACTGCTGTCAAAGATTATGCATTGTATGGTCAAATGATATGTTATTCTAATTCCCTTTCAAATTTACCAGACCTCTTTTTGCCATTAATGGTCATAATTTATGCGAAACAACACCAAAATTAGGTTTTAACAGTGAAATGTGTCTTTTACTCCTGGTGAGTTGGCTGGATTCTTGTGCGTATTTAACCTACTTGCTGAAAAGTTACTTCTAATAAAGCATTTTTATTATTAATCATTTCAGTCACATTATATAACTCTTAAAAGGAAACAGCTCTTAAAATCTACTTAACTGTGTAACAGCTCTTTAAAATCGATAAAACATTTTCAATGTATGCAAAAATCGTTTTAAAATGATGAATTTAAACTGAGCGTTTCAACTTACAATCTAGTCAAAAATCTATTTGACAAGAATATATATATTTTTTATTCTTTATAAGTGTCAAAGTTTTATCAATTTAGTTAAACTTTTAAAAGACAGAATTTACTGGCAAGTCTAAAAATAAATTTCTGCTAAATTTTTCTAAGA
>JBBPBX010004739.1:5638-18966 GCA_038048925.1 Garcialebias charrua
GTAATACATAAATTATAATTTTTTTTTCATTTTATTTTTTTACAGTTTAACACATTTTTTTGTATTAAGTTTTTAAAATTAAACACATGAAACACACAAAAAGATCAGAGATGTAGGCACCTCCGAATAACATCAGCTACTTTTTTAATTTTGCTGCTTGGGTCAGTTCGAAAGAAGGATTCAGAGTACTCCACACAGATACCCTCTTTTTGCACTGCATCAAGAAAAGACGCCATTCCATAATTTCCATAATCTGAGTCAGAGCGAACAGCACCTATCCAAGTCCAGCCAAAGTGTTTTACAAGTTTGGCCAGAGCATCAGCCTGGAACTGATCACTGGGAATTGTTCTGAAAAATGTTGGGTACTGCTGCTTATCTGACAGGCAGGCACAAGTGGCAAAATGGCTCACCTAAAAATAATAAAAACTAAATACTCCATTGTTTTCTAGCATCACCAAATATTATTTAAACAGTAACAATCCAGATATATAATTTATGTTACACTAAATGTGATTATCTACTTGAGGAATGTTCAAGGGTCCAATGATCCGTGCCACGCTGATGGATGCCGTAGATACAGAATCTCCAACAACAGCCATCACCATCCCCATTTCTGAACAATTGCTGCTTTTGTAAAACACAGGGTCTTGTCCATTTGATAATTGAAAGGCCACATGTGCTGCTACAAGCCCTGAGGCACAAGTATCATAGATCTGATATCCAAGTTTGATGCCTGGCAGAAGCTCTGTGCTGTTGTTTATTTCCTTGATAGCAAAGATCATTGTTCGAGAGAAGCGTAGATTCCGGGCATTAAAGCTGTACAGATTGAAATAAAAAACCACTGGTGTTTTGCCAACATTTCAACAGTCTTACAACATATTATTTTTCATTTATATGAATTGTACATATTTTTCTACCATTTCTTCCTCCTACTCACCTCCTGGTGCATCTTAAAGTTTCAGGCTTGATAGTAAAGTTATGAATCACGGTTTTCAGTGCGTAGTGAATAGAAAAAACACCTCCAATGACAAAGTCTCCATCCATTGAGAATGCAGGAAAATGAGGGCTACTCTGAAGAGTACATTTCCTTGATGAAGCATTAGTACTAACTCCATCACCAGTCAGTGTCTCTTTGGGCTCAGTGCTTTGTTTCAGATCATTCACAGACCCACCCAATACAACCACCAGTGTCAACACCAATAAACTCACAACTAATCTCAGACCAATGTAGGCAGACATGTTTTCCTTTTTTTTAGTGGCTGTGTTTAGGCATGTGTGTTTTTATTGGTTTGTGAAGCTCCTCCATCATACGTCAGTGACAGCGTGTCATTCATCAAAAACAAGCTGTCCTTATCCGGTATATTTTTTTATAATTCCACAGATCATTTTCATTCTGACTTTGTTCCTTTTGTTTGTTATAAATAAGATTTACTGATAATCATTATTTTTTAATTAATTTAAATTACAACTAAACCTCAGACATGCAATTATAACTACAGCTGGTCCCCGACTTACGAGCACATCGACATACGAGGTTCCGGACTTACGAGCTGACTAACGAACAGTAAAGTTGTACAGAACATACAGAAAATACTGCACTGGTATGTGTTTTTAGATGAAAGTGTGTTAGCTAACCATTTGTAAACAAGTTTCTGAGCATGTTTATGAACTAGTACGTACGTTTGTGTTGAAAAACGAGTGTTCGTAGTAGCACTAGCATAAATTTTCCGACTTACGACCGAAAATCCGGACTTACGAGCGACACGTGTTTCGTGTTCCGACATGTGAATTTTCGTCTTACGAGATAGTCGTAGTAACGGAACTCGCTCGTAAGTCGGGGACCACCTGTATTTTGTAAATTAATAATGCTTTGTATGAAATGATATTGTGTACATGTAACTATGTAACTGAACTTTTAATGCCTTGATTTTATTTTTTAATCATTGGTTTCTATTTGGATTTTAATAATCTGTTCCCTTTTCTCAAAAGTTTTGTTTGACACATTTAGTTTTCTGGTCAACTACAATATATTTAAAACAAAACAACAACCCTAAAGTAGGCTATAGCTGCCATATATTGCAATTAACCCTAGGATGCATGAACGACCAATACCTACATTCTTCCATGAGTGGGGTCAAAAATGACCCCAATTAGAATCAATGTGTTTTTTGTAAGGACCGACTGAACCCAGAGTGGTACGAGACCAGAACAGAGGCAAAACTCAAGAGTAACAATTAGAACAGTGTTTATTATGTACAGGTGAAACGGAACACTTGGGGTCTTGGGAGTGCCTGGAAGAGAGAACAGGGTCAGGGTCCTTCTGGTGGGACAGGTGGATCAAAAGGTGGGACAGGTGGATCAAAAACTGGTGCTCTGTTTGTTATCTTACAGGGGGATGTTGGGTCGAGGTTCTGAAAGGACTCAGGACTCCAGAGTGGTTTGGCAGGCGAGTGGCAACAAGGCAGGAACTGGCAGAACGGGAATCAGGATCCAAGGATCACAAAAACTGTGGACACAAGATCAAAGGTAAGAACTCTTATCAGATTGATATGCACTGGCTGAAGTCATAAATACCGATTGAGGTACAATGCTCCAGCATTGGATCTCACTGGACTGCAGCCTTAAGTAGTGGAGCTCCTCATCAGATGGATGACCGTCAGCTGGTGTCAATTGGCGGCCATCTTGGAAGGGGGCGGCCATCTTGGAAAGGGCTGCAGACAGTGGGATTCCGACAGTACCCCCCCCTCAAGAAACGCCTCCGGGCGGTCCGCGACGCATCTCCGGGTGGGCGTTGAAGAAGGCAGTAATGAGGCTGGGATCCAAGATGAACGAGCGGGGAATCCAAGACCGCTCCTCAGGTCCATAACCCTCCCAATCAACCAGGTACTGGAAACCTCGACCACGGCGACGAACGTCCAAAATGGCCCGGACAGTGAAGGCCGGGTGGTTGTCGATCAACCGGGCAGGAGGAGGAAGGTCGGAGAGCGGGCACAGAGGGCTCTCGGAGACCGGCTTGACCTGAGAGACGTGGAACGTGGGGTGAATCCGCATGGACGAGGGGAGTTGAAGACGAACCGCAGACTGGTTGACAATCCTCGTGATCGGGAAAGGTCCGATGAAACGAGGAGCCAATTTCCTCGTGGTGCCCCGAATAGGAATGTCCCTAGTGGAGAGCCAGACTTTCTGACCCACCTTGTACACAGGAGCCGTAGAGCGACGGCGGTCAGCAAACACTTTATTCTGAGCAGCTGTACGGGAGAGGGCTGCCTTCGTCTCCCGCCAGACCCGCCGGCAACGGCGGAAATGGTGCAGGACAGATGGAACCGGAACGTTGATCTCCTGACTGGGAAACAAGGGGGGAAGGTATCCAAGAGAAGCCTCGAACGGGGACATACCTATGGCAGAGGACTTGTGAGCGTTGTGGGCGTACTCAACCCAAACCAGATGTTTGCTCCAGGATGAGGGGTTACGTTCGGCGACGCACCGGAGGGCAGTCTCAAGTTCCTGATTACACCGCTCAGCCTGACCATTCGATTGAGGGTGGTAACCTGAAGTGAGGCTTGTTGTAGCTCCCAAAGTGGTGCAAAAACTTTTCCAGACCTGCGAGATAAACTGGGGCCCCCGATCTGACACAATATCAGAGGGGATACCATGAATGCGGAACACATGTGTGACAAGGAGGTGAGCCGTCTCAGAAGCAGAGGGAAGTTTTGGTAGGGGAATGAAATGAGCAGCCTTCGAAAAACGGTCGATGATGGTGAAGATGGCGGTATTACCTTCAGAAGGGGGTAGACCTGTGACGAAGTCAACAGCAATATGAGACCAAGGACGGCCGGGCGTGGGCAAGGGTTGCAGGAGTCCGGCAGGAGGTTGATTACCAGTCTTGTTCCTAGCACAGGTCGGACAGGCTGAAACGTAGGACTTGACATCTTGGGTGAGTGTGGGCCACCAGAAATGAGTCTTAACCAAAGAGAGCATACGGGAGGTGCCAGGATGACAGGATAGTTTGTGTGAATGGAGCCAGTCCAATACCTTACCCCTCATGTTAGAAGGAACGAAGAGTTTGCCAGGGGGACCTGTGCCAGGGTCGGGTTCATCCTTTTGAGCGTCCATAACTTCCTTCTCAATGGGCCAGGTGAGAACTCCCACAACAGAGACTGGAGGAATAATGGTTTCCTCAATGTCTGGAGAATCTGGGGAAGAGAACTGACGGGAGAGAGCATCTGGTTTAACATTCTTCGAGCCAGGTCTAAAAGTCAGAACAAAGTTAAACCGGTTAAAGAAAAGGGACCATCGTGCCTGTCTGGGGGTCAATCTCTTTGCCTCTCTCAGGTACGTAAGGTTCTTGTGGTCTGTCCATATTAAAAAAGGGGTAGGAGTGCCCTCTAACCAATGGCGCCACTCTTCTAATGCCAGTTTCACTGCCAATAACTCGCGGTTGCCAACATCATAGTTTCTCTCAGCCTGTGACAATCGTCGTGAGAAAAAGGCACAAGGGTGGACCTTGTTATCCTTGGGAGAACGTTGTGACAAAACGGCACCTACCCCAGAGTCTGAGGCATCTACCTCCAGGATGAATTGATGGCTTGGGTCAGGATGGCATAGAACTGGCGTAGAAGAAAATAGTTTCTTAAGTCTGTTGAAGGCGGCTTCTGCCTCGGGAGTCCACTTGAAGGCCAGGTTTATGGAGGTGAGTTGAGAGAGTGGTGCGGCAATGCGGCTGTAGTCCTTTATGAATCGTCTATAAAAGTTCGCAAAACCAAGGAAACGCTGAAGCTGTTTCCTGTTCTCCGGGACTGGCCATTCCTCCACTGCTCTGGTCTTTTTGGGGTCAGTACGATAACACCCACTCTCAAAAATGAACCCCAAGAATGACACCGACTTCACATGAAACTCACATTTCTCTCCTTTAACAAATAACTGGTTCTCGTAAAGTCTCTGAAGGACTCTACGTACATGGTTACAGTGCTCTGCCTCGTCTCTAGAATAAACAAGAATATCATCCAAGTAAACAAAAACGAAGTCCCCTATAAAGTCACGCAGAACATCATTAATCAAGGCCTGGAACACAGCAGGTGCATTGGACAAACCAAAAGGCATTACCAAATATTCAAAATGTCCGAGTGGTGTCTTGAAAGCGGTTTTCCACTCGTCCCCCTCTTTAATTCGCACCAAGTGGTAGGCGTTTCTGAGATCCAATTTAGAAAAGATGGTAGCTGACGGGAGTTGTTCATATATGGAATCAATCAGAGGTAGTGGATATTTATTCTTAATTGTGATGTTGTTAAGACCCCTATAATCAATACATGGACGTAAAGTCCCATCCTTTTTCCCCACAAAGAAAAACCCAGCACCAACAGGTGACGTAGAAGGACGTATTATGCCTGATTCAAGTGATTCCTCAATATATTTCTTCATAGACTCCCTTTCAGGTCTCGACAGATTATACAAACGACTAGCCGGTAATGTGGCACCAGGTAGGAGGTCGACTGTACAATCATAGGGACGGTGGGGAGGTAGAGACAAAGCATGTTGTTTACTAAAAACGGGAGCCAAATCATGGTAAACAGATGGGATCTCAGAGACGTCTACCTCCTCGTGCGGCACAACTTCCACAGGTTGACATGTGACAGCAGAACGTAGGCACTGTGCTAGACATTTGTCACTCCACTTTTCAATTCTCCCCAACTCCCAGTTAATAGTCGGATTGTGCTTTTTTAACCAAGGGTATCCAAGAATAAGTTGGGGAGTGGAAGCTTTAAACACATAAAAATCAATAGACTCGTGATGATTACCTGAAGTTATTAGACGAAGGTCAGAAGTCTTTAGAGTAATCTGGTCCAAAGTTTCACCAGTAACCCCAGCTATACAGATGGGAGGAATCTCCCGAGTGGGCAGAGACAACCCTTGAACCAAGTCCAAACTAATCAAATTTTGTTCTGCGCCAGAATCCAACAAAGCTGGAACAGGATGATGATTGTGGTGGATTTGGATAAGTGTGGGTAATAACAGTCTGCAGGCGGGGGAGAGAGCAGAAGTACCCACCAATATCTCTCTCTTTATTGGCGGGCGTTCTCGTTTCCCCCCAGAAGGGGGCAATCTCTCCGGTAGTGCCCGGTCTTTCCACAGTACATGCAGGCATTATTGTCACTGCGTCTTTGTCTCTCCTCAGGAGACAGATGAAATTTATTTACTTGCATGGGCTCAGGTTCAGAAAAGGAACGAAAACGTTCTGTGGGAACGACGTGACGAGGAAATGACACGGGATCTCTGTCTCCCTGGGATTTGTAGTTCGAAAACGTTTTCGAGTTCTTGTGGATGCGGGGCTCACCTGATGACGTATCGAATCCGGAAGTGGAACGATGACGGGAGTTGTAGTCCTTCTCTCTCCTCCGCTCCCGGAAGCGCTCGTCAATAGCACCCGCTAGGTCGATTAGCTCGTCAAAACTCTCAGGTTCATCTCTAGCGGCGATCTGGTCCTTGATGAAATCGGAGAGGGAACTTAAAAAAGTACCTTTAAGTGCTAGGTCGTTCCATCCGGTCTGGGCAGCGAGGATACGGAACTCCAGAGCATGATCTGCGACAGGCCGACCTCCCTGACGAAGTCCAAGGAGCCGCTTTACGGCGTTGGGTTGCTGTAGTGGTCGGTCGAAGATTCGGCTGAATTCCTTTAACAAGGTATCAAAGGTGATATAGTCAATGTTGTGAAACTGTAAGTAGGAATTTGCCCAACTCAGTGCGTCACCCTTCAGTTGACTGATGAAATACGTGATTTTAGCGGCTTCTGTTGTGTAAAGCTGCGGGGCCGCTCTGAATGCTAGTTTACACTGCAGGAGGAATCCTCCACATGAATGAGGGTCTCCAGAAAACAGTTCAGATGGTTTTGTAATTAGCTGCTGGTTTGAGGCACCGGTCTCGGGCATCGTGTTAGGAGTGTCTCTAACAGAGGAAGCAGCAGGAGTTGAGGGTGTGAGGCTTTGGGTTAAAGTATAAACCATACCTCCAAGTTCCTTCATGGTTTCCTGAGCGGCGTCTTGTTGAGCCAAGACCCGTTGGAGTGTCTCCTCGACCATGGTCATACGATCCATCTGGAAAGGACAGAGTTTGCTCGTTTCTGGTCTCGTTCTGGGTCGGTTATGGCTGGAGCATTCTGTAAGGACCGACTGAACCCAGAGTGGTACGAGACCAGAACAGAGGCAAAACTCAAGAGTAACAATTAGAACAGTGTTTATTATGTACAGGTGAAACGGAACACTTGGGGTCTTGGGAGTGCCTGGAAGAGAGAACAGGGTCAGGGTCCTTCTGGTGGGACAGGTGGATCAAAAGGTGGGACAGGTGGATCAAAAACTGGTGCTCTGTTTGTTATCTTACAGGGGGATGTTGGGTCGAGGTTCTGAAAGGACTCAGGACTCCAGAGTGGTTTGGCAGGCGAGTGGCAACAAGGCAGGAACTGGCAGAACGGGAATCAGGATCCAAGGATCACAAAAACTGTGGACACAAGATCAAAGGTAAGAACTCTTATCAGATTGATATGCACTGGCTGAAGTCATAAATACCGATTGAGGTACAATGCTCCAGCATTGGATCTCACTGGACTGCAGCCTTAAGTAGTGGAGCTCCTCATCAGATGGATGACCGTCAGCTGGTGTCAATTGGCGGCCATCTTGGAAGGGGGCGGCCATCTTGGAAAGGGCTGCAGACAGTGGGATCCCGACATTTTTGCAATGAATTTAAATGATGTCTTTAACTTTGGTTAAAGGTAGTTATATTTATTATATTTGTGTCAACAAAAGACTGATTTGACATTTAATATGGTTATTCATAACCATCCATCCATCCATCCATCCATCTTCTTCCGCTTATCCGGGGTCGGGTCGCGGGGGTAGCAGCCTAAGTAAGGAGGCCCAGACTTCCCTCTCCCCAGCCACTTGGAGCAGTTCCTCCGGGGGAATCCCAAGGCGTTCCCAGGCCAGCCGAGAAACATTCATATTCATAACTTTTTATAAAAAAAATTCACATGAAATAACATCAAAAATCTTCAAAAATTATTGCTAGAATGTCCATCTCTCTGAAGGACAAAAAAGAGAATCAACAAACGACCAGAACATTGTACACTCACATGTGCCCACTGCCCACACAAACATCTTTTTCTCTATTCACTGTGCGCAGTTGTCACAAAATTTTTGCTTTTTGCTGTGACCATTGCACACTGTAGTACTGCATTTCCTGCACCAATTGGTGGCTTTGCAGTCTGTTTCTTGGACACATCTGGCAACTCTTTCTCTTCTGTTGGCCCTCTGTGCCTCTCTCCTGTTACTTGTTTGCAACTTTTGTCACTCCACATCTTCCAGTTGCTTCAGTGATGTCAGTTGGTAGGTTCAGGGTACCTTGGGTTGTGTAGAAAACTTCCAAAGAGCACACACATTGGTACATTCCAGTTCTTCTCACTTCGTGCAAGAATGGTCACTCCAATGAAGGCCATGAGCTCCTCTTTGCTTAGATTTTTCCACTCTTTTCCTCTGCTTATTGTGACTTTTCTTCCCTCCATGTTTGTTCATGTCAACATCTCTTCTAATATACTATCCATCCATCCATTATCTTTTACCCGCTTCTTTCATTTTTGGGTCACGGGGGTCGCCGGTGCCCATGTCCAGCAATCACTGTGCGAGGGGCAGTGTACACACTGGACGGGTTGCAAGTCTATCACAGGGCCACATAGAGACAAACAACCATTCACTCTCTCACTCACACTTAGGGTCAATTTAGAGTTACCAATCAGCCAAACATGCATGTTTTTAGTCTGTGGGAGGAAACCGGAGTACCCGGAGGGAACCCACGCATGCACGGAGAGAACATGCAAACTCCACCCAGAAAGGCACGCAGATTTGAACCAGGGACCTGCTTGCTGAGAGGCAGCAGCTCTACCAGTTGCACCACCGTGCTACTCTTCTAATATACTCTCAGTGATAAACTGCTTTCATGCATCTATTGGAGAGATGGTGCTAAACCCAGGTGCAGGCCCTGACCGACTTCTCAGTAAATTGTGGCTTGGTGTTAAAAGAGGCATACAGATTTTTAAAATAATTTATATATAATAATATATAATAGGTTACCTAACGGGTTTGCATTTGTTACAAGGAATTATGAATACAATGAGTCTCTACACAACAAATGCAGTAATATCAGCTGGCTTACTAAACTAGTGTAATGTTAGCTAGCTTACGGTAAGTACTAACATTATGTTGTAGTTAGCCGAGTGTCTACTTTGTTGACCAACATGATATTCTATCACAGTAAAGTCATGGAGTTGGTAAATGCAGATAATACATGTACTTTGTATGCTGCTGTGTCAAACTGACCTCCTTGTGGTGAGACTGCAGGTATCAGATGTGTAAATGAGACAGAAAATGTATCTTGACAGTCACAGTTGGTAAGAATCAAAGGTTCCCAAAGAAAACCCTTGAGATTCTATCCACCTTATTCCTACGCCCCATGATGCCTTGCGCGAATTATGTGAACGACTTCCGCCGAAAGTCAGAGCCGGCACTTTTGTTACACGCTAGCAACACGCTAACCGGTTTTCGTCAGAGGTTTTAGGTCATAAAATATGTGGGAACACAAACTATCACAACTCAAATGTAGAGATATTGTTTTACCGCTACCTACAGCTGTTGAGGGGTGGGAGGACGACTTGAAGAAGTGGCCGAAAATAACGTACACTAGCATGTTTAGCTACTAGCATACTTAGCTACTTTGACAGTTGCTTCAGATGGCGAAGCGATGAGCAATCTGAAAAGCTCTGAAGCTTATTAGTATCTTCACATTAACAAGGTTGGTCCTGTTATGTTAAGAGAGGTGGGACACTTTATTTAAACAAACATAAAGCCCAGTCTAAGCATTAAAAATCCACATCTCCAGGTCCAGCTAACAATGATGTTGCTTTGGACTTTTGAGCTGCAAGATGTTTATCTGGACACCAACTGAGCACCTGGAGCTTGACATTTCTTTTGACAAAGACTTTACTGATTCACAAATGAAGCACCTTGAGAACTTTTAATAAAATACAGTAAATGAAAACAAATAATGAAATAGACAGGAAACGATCTTTAAAAACTTGATAATGACAAAAGTGACATTTAGATAGAAACAGTAGTTTAATCCAAAATTAACTGATATAGTGCACACAAAAAACTAACCTTGTAAGAAGGTTAACAGTCAACTATTGTACATAACAAATTAATCATTTTAGCAAATACTTTTCTAATGTAATATAGTTAACATATCCTTTAAAAAAACATGTTAAGAGTTGTGTTACGTTTACAGTAAGTACACCAGTACTGTACATGTTTGAGAAAAATGTTTACATTTAATGTCTTCTCACTTCTCACTTGAAATAAGCTGGCATCCTTTGCGTGTGAATGCTGGAATGATTAAATTGACACCATAGCTCTTGCAGCAGGTCCCTCACTGTGAAACCACGATCACCCATCACCTCATCTCCAGCACGCAGATAGTCCAGAAACCCAGAGTTCTGTGTTATATACCTGTCACTGCATTTACCACCATAAGCATCTGAAATAAACATGATTATTCCAGAGGGAGAAACAGCCAATAAATATTTCACAGTGTTATTTGCATGTATGATTCACTTCTGGAGTCCAAGTTTTTAGCTTTCTGCAAAACATGTTGCTTTAATTGTTTCACGGGGCAACCATAGAATAAGGTCGTTGGTTTGTTCTGACATTATGTCAATCCACATTCCAACAGTCATGCTGCATGTGACTGGTGGTGTTGAGCAGCTCCACACTCTCATCAAGCCCATCTGAAAGTAAAAGTACAGTATACAAACATTAGGGTTCATTTATGAACACACACACACCTATATTATATATATATATATAAACACACACCTATATTATATATATATATATATATATATAGATATATAGATAGATATGTATAAATAAACGCACACACAGCATACATATAGGTGCGTGTGTTTATTTGCCAGTTATGAACGAAAATATTAGTATAATTTAATCACTGACTACATAAAATCATAACACTAAAAGCTGTCTCTTAAATCATACCTGGTGTTCTCGATCCTCTGGAGGATACAGAGAATTTTTTCAGGTGGTTTCTCGTAGCCCAGCCACAAAGAAGGATGCAGGTTTTTCTTATCGGAGCCTGTTCAACACACACTAGTTGCAGCCACAAATTCAGCTTCGTCTGATTATTCTTACAGCCACGAACAGCGCAACAGGTACCCGAGCTCCTCAAGACATCTTCGTGATAATATTAGCTCAAAATAACAGAAAACAGAACTTTAACAGAACTTCTACGATGCGCGCAGATTAGCAAGCAAACAACGAGGAGCCAATGCAAAAATTCTACTTCCGGGGTCAAACGGAAGTACAGCACATTATCGCTTCTACAGTGACGCCCCCAAGAATAAGGTGGATAGGAAATGCTTGGGGTCATTTTTGACCCCACTCATGAAAAACTGGGGTAGTGACACAAAAACTGCAATTTCTGAAAATGTATAAAAACATTTTAAAAAATTCAAATGGCTTGAAGTCACAAACATGTTTTATGAGGAATACCTGGAATATGGAAGAGTAAAAACTTTTAGTTTCAGAGTTTTTGAAGAATAACAACCCTCGGGGTCATTTTTGACACCACTTATGCATCTAAGGGTTAAAAGCATGTAGCACTTGAGAAACTAATGTCTAAACTAAGTTCATTTTAAAGATCCACAAAATTGAGTAATAGTTATGTTACACAACTTATTTATTTATGTGTTTGTTTATTTGTGGGTTAATTATTTATTTGTTTGTTTATTTATGAATGCTGAGGACCTAATATTTTAATAATTCCATTTCAATTACGTTACTTTTGTTTTGAGTTTACATGTGGATCACTGTTTTTCTGCCATTCTTCAATGTACCTTTTTAAAGATGTTTAAAAATGTTTTTAAATTTACATGGCTGATGATTGGCATTCCATCATTTGTCTCTATATATTTGCAGTTTCTTCATTTCTTCACTATGTTCATAATCAGCTTGCTTTCCAGTCACATCCCTCAGTGTATCCATTCCTTAGTTTTTATAGTAATAATCCAGCTCTTCAGTTTATATGTCCAATCAGTACAGCCAGTCTAGAAACAATTTTTATATACATATGTTTTATCCATCTATCCATCCATTAGCTTTACCCGCTTCTTCCATTTTGAGTCACGGGGTAGCCGGCGTCCATGTCCAGCAATCACTGTGCGAGGGGTGGTGTACACCCTGGACAGGCCGAAAGTCCATCACAGGGACACTTAAGCCGGGTACCCACCGAACGCGTCTTGAGCATCAAAAATGCTCTCAACGCACGGTGTTGGTTGCTTGTCAACAGATGTCTGTTCACACCGAAGACGCGCAGTGGGAGGAGTGTCTTGGTCCTTTTACGGTCGGGTTTGTTTTGTTTTTTGTACACCGGGCAGATAAAATCAGCTGTTCGTGAGCCTCGTTACTACTTGAGTGGGTTTTCTACGAGCCGAATTGCAGCTCTGAAAGTCTTTGTTGAGATTCAAACGTTTTTTTTTTTAATGTTTGGGGTGATCGTACGCTCGAGCGGACAGCGGCAACTGTAAAAATGCCAAGTTTCTTACCGGAGGCTGGTTTCTTCATGGAGGCTCGTTGGGCTAAGTTTAAAAAGTCCAAAAAAAGTTCTGTCGTCGTTGCGTCATCACATAGCAGAGTCTCTCCCGATTGGTTGCTGCGATGCGGCGAGCAGCCAAAGTTCAATTATTTGAACTCTGGCAGCGGTTGCTCTGGACGCTCCGCGTACGCGGAAAAGAACTGCAGCGCGCTGCTTGAACTGCTCAAAACGCGCCGCGTCACGCTTCGCCGCTCCTCGCCGCTCCTCCACATAGACTTTGCATGTAAACCGGCTGCTTCTGCTGCTCGAAACGCGTTTGGTGGGTAGCCGGCAATAGAGACAAATTAAACAAACAACCATTCACACTTTCATTCACACCAAGGGACAACTTAGTCACCAATTTAGTCACCATTTAGAGTCACCAATCAGCTGACATGCATGTTTTGGGTCTGTGGGAGGAAACCGGACTACATGGAGAAAACCAGGGGTTAAAGGCCTCCGGCCCCCGGCCAGATTTCCAGCTTTTGACTAAACGGTCCACCTCAACTTAACTTCGATTGATGGACAGCGATTACATCCAATCAGGGCCGGCCCAAGGCATAAGCAAACTAAGCGGCTGCTTAGGGCCCCGGGGTCACTATAGGGCCCCCTAAGTGCAATATATATATATATATATATATATA